>PVKE010015174.1:0-33842 GCA_004027555.1 Craseonycteris thonglongyai
TTCAGTGCATAGTTATTTCTATTTTACTTTTTGACAGATAGAGAGAGAGACAGAGACAGAGACAGTTAGAGAACTGAACTGTGGGAACTCCCCAGTTCAGCACGTGGGTCCTGCCTGGGCCGGAGCCGGGATTCGATCCTCGGTCCTCATGGCCTCAAAGCGAGCGCTCAACCCGCTGAGCCGTCCCGGCTTTCCCCGATTATTAATATATTAATAATTAGTTATATCCCTAATTCTTCTTATTATGCAGTATGTAGGACCATGCTTTTAGTACATTGTTAGTGCTCTATGAACACTTGTTAAATGACTGATTGCCCTCAAATCAATACCCTAGTATTGACAACAATCTAAATTTGTTGCAAGCTAACTGAAGATTTTGCTATGACTGTGACATGTATTTTTTACTTCCCGAGATGAAATTGTATACAAGGGAAAGGAACTCAGATAGTCACATTTCTAACTTGCCTGCAAATCACTTTTAAGTAAAGTTGGTAAATTTGTTTTATGTCTTGGTTTTTCTTACTCTGACATATTTTGTATAAGTTGCTTAACTAAGATGGGAAAAAGAAAAAACATTTTCTACAAGAAAGATGAACCAGTGAATGATTTATATCTACTCCTAGCGGTCAGCTGGCATGGTGCTGACAGACAGAAACAGACAAGGGTGATCTGAGAGAACGGGCAAGTTCAGGAACAGCTGCCTTTTGACCTTTCCCACCTAAGAGTTGCCTCATCCAAAGCCTTTCAACAAGGCTCACAAAGAAAGCCGTTTGCGTCAGAGCCACTATTACTGCTACATTCATGAAGAAATTGCTCTCCTCCCTGCTCTGCTCCACATGGACAACACATGGGAGCTCTCTCTTATGCCAAAGCCAGGCCTTCATCCAGTGTTCCTACTTTCAAGGTCAAGTAGATTCTATCTGGCTCAATCATTAAACATCCCTTGTCTTAAATGCCCCCACTTTGTTTTATGCAGCCTGCAAGAATTTACTGGATGTGGGAAATAAAGGCTCTTCCTCTTATGGAGGTTACATTACTAAAACAAACAAAAAAAGAGATGGGAGCTCAACAATAAATGGGAAAAATTAACTAGATTATTAGGGAGAGTGATGTCTGCTAATGATGAACTAATAAAAAAGGGTATCTGATAGAAACTAAGGAGTAAGTGTTGAATTAAGATAAGGTGATCCAGAAAGGTCCTTCTGTGTAGGGGGCATGTGAGTGGAGACCTGAGTAGTGAGAATCAAGGAGACATCCATCCCTAGCTTTGAGGACAGACCCTTCTACGAAGGGGAAGCAGCAGGTGCTAAGACACTGTATGGCTCGTTCAAGGAACAGCAAGAAGACCCTCGTGCCTGGAGTGGAATCCACATAGCAAAAAATCTGAGAACAGAAGGTACTCAGTCAAGTAGCTCCTCGTAGGCGATGGGAACAAATGAGTTTAGATTTTACGTGTGGTAAGACATTATTTGTACTCACTAAGAATTTATTTTTGTTCCATGTGCTTAAATATTTTGTACCGCTGAAAGTTCTTTTTGTGGAGCCTTGAGCTCTGCGGTCAGAATCTTATTTCCCAAGACCTGTCAAATTGCAAGAGAAATGGAGAATCATAAAAATAATTTTAATATGTATTGACACTTGCAAACTGCAAGCTCTTCAATGATAAACCTTATTTCTTTGTAAAATCTTTTGCGTTTTAGGATAGAATAAAGAGGGGAAATTTTTTTTTCTTTCTAGATGATTATAATGAGGAGTTTTATTTAATGTATCAGAAATTACACCATTATGAAAGTTCTGTTTCCAAAGGGTGATTGCTTAAAGCCATGTTCTTTCTTTAAGGCATGTTTCTCATTTAAAGACACTAACCTTTCTAACAGTAAATTAAATGGTTAAGGGAATTGGTGCTAATTAGAAATGACAAGCTAACTTTAAATTTCTGTTTCTTGTTTCTTCTTGGTATATATCCTATGAGTTTTATGCATACCATTCACATTTAATATAAATTCTTTTTTTGTTTGTTTTTGAAAACATAGATTTCCATTATATGTTGTTTTGATTTTTAGAGCTACATTTGTTTGATGTTTGTCCACTTATGAGAAGTAAAAGTTTTGAGAAGACAAGAAACATTAGACTACATCAGATAAGGCATAAAATTTCCAACTAGAAAATTAAAAATATATGTCAGTGTTGATTTAAATGAAACAGGAGCTCTTAGGTGCATGTGTTTGAAAGTTGAGATTTAATATTATTTCAGTTTTATTTCTACTTTGTGTGTTATCTGTTCTTCATTAGACGTACAGCAGTGCCATTGGGACACATGCTACCACATTTTTTTCTCCCCAGAATTATTTGGAACTCAGGATTATTAAAGAGATGTTTGGAAACAATGAGTTTTTGATGGTGGTTTGTAAAATGTCTTGGGAAACTTGATGAGGCTTGTGATTGCTGTTTTGTTAAATGATCTTTATTCCCATTCATTATGCATTCTTTGGGCTTTAGCTTTGGCTTTGGTTTTCAGCTTTTGGATGGGATCCTACACTGAGTGGTGCCCACCCTGTAAGTGATGAAGTGCCTTTGGTGATGTTTTCTGGAGCCAGATCCTTGCATTGCATGAGATGCAAGTGAATGAGCTAGATATTGTCTGTCTGTTGTTGGCATTCCCATAGTCCCTGGCTACAAATAAAAGCAGGCGTGCAGGATCAGTATCCTTTGACAAGGGGTGACGTTAAAACTTTGAAGAATAAGAGGAAGCTCTGTGGTTGTTTCCCTGATGAGACATGAAACACATGGCAAGCCATGCTTTGTCATGAGTACTGAATTGAAAACAAAGGAGCAGAGGTGGAGGTGATGGGTATTTCTCTTCATAGAGTAATGGCAACAGTGGAATTCATCCTTTTGGATTTTACTAATTATAAAGATAATAGAAGTTTATAGAGGATGTAATAGGGACTAAAATTAAAGTATTGTATTAACCTCAAAGTATAATGTACATGGAAGGACCATTCGTAATAAAAATCTTGAAGAATCAATGCAATTTACCATTTTTCCTCCTCTACTTTTCCTGCCACACTATTAAGGAGGGTCTTTTGTTTGGCTGCTTTTCTATCCAAACATGCAGTTACAAGTAGAGTAAACAGAAAAAGGAGAACATGTTGAGATTGATTTTCTTAGTGAAATACTAGCTAGGAAGCAAAGGGGGAAACTAGGAAAAGAGAAAAACTATGTAAAGAAAAGAAGTTTTTGGAGGACTTAGGAAGGAAAAAAGGGGAAGTGTAGTAACTGCAGTGTGGTTTGAGATTTCGGGGAGATCAGCTGGAAAAACAACATTTTGGAAATCTTACTGTGCATAAAGATAAAGAGGTTAGCTGAATATTGTGAGATGTAATTTTCCATCAATCCGTCTGTATCTGAAAGCATTTCAGTAACGACAGCTGCGTTTTTCTTCAGTGCTCTTTGAGTTAAAAATGTGTTTCTTTCTCATGCATCACCGTGCTGAGATGGGATCTTTCTGTTTAACAAGCATATAGATCAAGATTGTGATGGAAGAACTTAAAGCACTCTATCAGTAATTAGGTTTTACGCATAAAATAGAATGTGCAAAAAAGATAATAAAACTTTTTCCTATATCCTAACATGAAATATGATCATAGCCTATATGATGCTTTTTCCACTAGATATATTAACATACTGATACATTTCATTGTATTTCATTAGAAGGTTATAAAGTGAGGCAGTATTACAATTGATTAATTCATTCTTTTATTCTTCTGAACACTTGGTTTTTATAAACAGTATTGCAACAAATACTCATTTATCTAAACTTTTTGGTATATTCTAATTTGTTTTGCTGGAACAAGGATTAATAAGAAATAAATCATTTGGAAAGAAAAGAATGAAATAAGAGGTATCTAATTTTTCTGGGAGTGAAATGTCAACTTAATTGAGGGAAAACAGAGAAAGAATGCAGACCTTCAGCATAGGAAAGTATAAAAATTAAGCAAAGAAAATTTTAGAAAAGTATCACATGATAAATCAAGAAAGGGTTCCAAACATGTGCTATTTTTAAATAGACCAGTGAGATGCAAGTATTTCAAAAGTGAGATAGAAAATATACTCAGTACACATAAATGCAAAGTAATGTAATAATGAAAGCATGTCAAGAAGGAGGAAAAAGGAGCCAGAAAAGGTCCAAAGAAAAGTAATAGTTATATTCCATGAGAATCAATTTTTATATGATAATAGATTCTAAAAATTATACTCTCACATTTCAAAAGATGAAGACTAAGAGCTTATGTGGTTAATGTTAAGAAATCCAGAAGCCAAGGCAAAGTGAAGAAAGAGATACACTAATTTGCTTCTCATATGTCATAAAGCAGGAAACAAAAAACATCTTTCAGAACACCCTTTGAAACTTGATACTGATCGTTTTAAGGAAAGAATGGGAAATATAATATTTTACTAACCATTATTTGGAGGTAGTGTGTTTTATGTTTTCTTTGTATGCAAAATCTGCTCTTTTTTTCATACGTGTGAAGCAGTGTCCGTGTCAGTTAGAAATATGTTGAGCTGTAAGTAAAAACAAATAAAGAACAACAAAAACAACAAAACTCAATTAAGGGAGGCTTAAAAATATAAAGGTTAAATTTTCTCATGTAACCAAAAATCCCAAGAAATGTGGCTGCTGATTATCAATCAGTTTTGCTGTTTGGAAAGATGGTCAGATACTCTGGTACTCTTGCACCACTGTCTCTCAAATGAACCCCCTGTGTGGTCTCAGGGCCCCTGGGTAGAGCCCTGCCCTTGGGTCTGTGCTAAGCCTCTGATGAGATGGTAGGAGAAGTGATGTGGAAGTGCTACAGAGCATTTTTATCCTGCACTTCCTTGTTCATAGCTCCGTGGTATCAGAACGGCATCTTCATCCCTGAGCTTCCTTCTATCATGAAAGCTCAGCCCACCTTGCTGTTTACAAATATGTATGGACACGGATGAAGTGGAATTCCTAACTCTATTAAAACTTCAGCGAAATACAGAAAACCTGAGTATCGGAGGGTTGTAGCTTCACTCAAAAAATTACTCTTTGTTTCTCCGTTTCAATGTGTGAAGTGAAAATTTGCTATAACTCAACAGGAACAAAAAGGATTTTACTAAGGTTCCCAGTTTCATTGCTCCTTCACAGGTTTCTGGAAATGAAAACAAGACAAAATAAATAAGCATCTTAAGACCTGAATATGCACGAAAAATATTCTAGACCCACAACTCAAACTCAAATGGGCATCAGTGTCAGCTGGAGGGCTTGCTAAACACAGATTGCTCACTCCTATATCCAGTGTTTCTGATAAGTAGGCGTGGGATAGGACTGGTAATTTTTATTTCTAACAAATTTATGGGTGGTCTGAGGACCATACTTTTAGAACCACTGTGCTAGAGATTTAGCAGACAAGGGTCCAAAATGGAAATATCAACCGAGGTATTGGAAATCAAGCAGATATTGGAAATGATGAGATAGGATTGAGTATCAGACGTCAGGAAACATTGAAAACTAGAGATCTGGGGACACACGTTCCTGCTGAAAGGGACCAACACCCAATAATCTTCTGCCGATTTTATGTCACAAGTTCAGTGTTGTTGGATGATCTGCAGAGCATCTGGAAATATATGCCTTATGTGTTAATTTCTCAATTTGCATATGTTGAACACTAAGTAAAATGTGATTTAAATAATATGTGAGTCTAGTAAACATCTTCACACTGGATGTGACCATATGCTCACCTGTTTAAAACCTCTCAAATGGGAAAAAGGTAGCTCTCTCCACCCCCACCCCCCCGTACCTCACAATAATTCTAATCTGAATATGCATCTGCTTTGATTGAATGTAGATATTGACATGTTTTGCAGCACTTTCTATAGATACAGCCTTCAATAATTCATACATCTATCTTTGGTGACAATATTAAGGGAAAGAGTACCTTTAAGATCATGTTTATTACCACCTGTAGTTTATCTTCTTTGATTTTTATTGTCTGTCTTCATACCTCCTAACCCCTTAAATGTTTTGAACAGAAAGTTCTGGTAAGTAACCTCATTGCATCTCATAAATGAAAGGTATTATAAATGGGTTAAGATAATAAACTCTCCTAACTTCAGAGTCTAATGCACCAGTCAAGTTAAGAGTTGGCACCATTTGGAAGCAAAGAGGAAGAAAGCTTGTTGATTTGCATGACTACGTTCTTAGCCTTTTATTTTTTAGCCTTAAGTACATTAAAATGTTTTACTAACCATCTGGTCACCGACAGATTCAGGAGTAAACCAATGCGAAATACACCAAGAAATCTTGTAAACACTATATGAAAGAATAAAAAATACATTTCTGTTCAGTTTATCCATCTTCATTAATGCTTCCCAGCATAGTATTTTTTTCACTATGACTAACAAGTATCATCTAGTTATGAGAGACTATTATACAAAATCATTAAAAATGCTTAACTGTACTGTGTTAATTATGCAATGATAAATTATTCTTTACTTCTTCATTAACAGTATTGTAGCAGTAGAATTAGCATTGTTTGTTCCTTTTTGAAGAAAAAAATTATTAATATTAAAAAATGAAAATTCTAGAAACTTAATGTTGTGGAATGACAGTTTTAATTTGATTTTTAAAATCCTATTTGCTGCTCCCCTCAGCTATAAAAGTTTAACCATTATGTCTCTGTAATTACATTGGCTGTTTATCTCTTCTTCCATGGCTATATCGCAGTCTGTGCAACAAACTGAGGGCTGGCATTAGACTCCAAATCAGGATACCTAAGGGATCTTACTAAATCTTCTGCTAAATTGAATCTATTAATATAATTTAAATTTCTTCTAGTTTCACTCTCTGTTTTTGAATCATTTTATTATTAAGCAACAAACAAGTCAATAGATGCAGCAGAGCACGGTAGTAGGCACTGTGAAGACAGTCAATTAACATATATTTTCTCTCTTAGTGTGGACAGTTTATCATGGAAGTTGCACACCTGTATAATCACCATAGAGCATAATGCAATCATCGATGTGGGCTGGTATAAAGGCAGTCCTAGGACATAGAAAGGAATGCTATTCTGGCTAGATTGTTTAGAATTTGAGCATGGCTGTAACGATAAAAATGACAATAATGCCCAACACCACAATGTACTGATCATTTCCTCTGCCTAGGAGGTTAGCAGTCAAGCTTCCCATGCACTAAGTCTTCAGATCCTCACATAATCTCTATGAGTTGAGTCCGACCAATGTTCCATTTCCCAAAGTGCAAAAACAAGGGAGATTTTATGAGGTCAATAGTTCTTAAAGTGTTGTCTCAGGCCTAGCAGTATCAGAGTCATTTGGAAACTTATGAGAAAGGCAGATTCCTATACCTTCGCCATCCCAGACTTACTGAGTAAAAAGTTCTGAAAGTAGAACAACATTGTGTTTTTTTAAAAAGATTTGGGGGAAGCCGGGATGGCTCAGTGGGTTAAGCGCTCACTTTGCAGCGCCGGGGACCGGGGATCGAATCCCGGCCCTGGCCTGTGCGGAGCCATATGCTGAACTGGGAGCTCCCCCAGTTCAGTTCTCTCTGTGTCTCTCTCTCTCTCTCTGTCAAAAATAAAAATAAATAAAAATATATTTTAAAAGATTTGTTTTATTGTTTTGAGAGAGAGAGAGATAGAGAAAAGGGGGAGGGTCCAGAGTAGTCTCCATAGTTGTACATCATCATCAGTTTTCTACATAGTTTCATTCCACACAGGTGGGCGGCAGGGGGTGGGTGGGGGTGGGAACTGGAAATGGGAGGCATGCCCCGGCAAGCAACAAACTTCAGGCCTCCCACATGGGAAGCACAGCCCAGTTCAGCATGTGGATCCGCATGGACCAGGCCTAGGACTCAGAGCTTGGACCCTGGGGTTGCAAGGAGAGTACTTAACCCGCTGAGCCATCCTGGCTTCTCCTACAATCTGTTGTTTGACAAACCGCCTGGGTGACTCTGATGTTTGCTGAAGTTGAAGAACTGCAATGTAAGGGGAGGAGAATAGGTGGCAGGAAGCATGACAGATGACATAGAGGCTATTATGTTTGGCAGCTGGTCCCATCTTTGCTGCTTGCTGCATCTGTGACCTTGAAGATGTTACTTAACTTCTTTAAATGTCAGTTTATCACCTCTAAAATGGGGAGAAACAGTTACTAGTCCCCCTGTCTGCTGTTTTGAACATTAAATGAGACCATGCTCTTAAAATCCTTTGCACAGGTCCTTATACAAAGTAAGCTTTCGTTAAATGCTGACTTTTAATATAGTAGTTGTCATCACTGTCACCATCATCATCATTGTTATCCCCATTCAGGTGAAGAGAGAATTATGGATTAAGACAGGGAGAAAGGAATGATGGTTTTCCTGGGCAGAATATAAAGGGGACCATTTCTTTATTTTGTGGCAGAAGCAGGTCTCAAATAATGCATTGAAATAGTAAAGCCTCAATATTGATATCCTTCAAAAACCCTCTTGGATTAATCCCTCTCACAGGAATTGTGTGTGTGCCACTGCTCACGCGCCTTGCGTTTTCAGGCTTGTATGGATATAATCTATCCTGAATAAATTCTCACTTTTTTCTTCTACCCAGTAATTGTTCTGATTTCAAAGACACACGTTGCATCTCCCTGGAATAAACAGCCGGTCCCCAAGCCCTCCCACTGTTTAGTGTCCTCCAGGGGGTGTCACACAGCTCCTGTTTGGGAGTCAGACTGGATTCAGAACCAGCCTCTAGCAAGTGTGAGCTTTTGACTTTAGGCCAGAGGCCCAAGGTTCCTCATTTTTTTAATGGTGATGATATTAAATTCAAGGTTAAGACAAACAAACAAACAAAAGATTTATTGTGGTATTTAATTTGATTTTAAAATTTTAAATATGGGTACCTTTAGGTGGGAATTGGAAGAAATAATGCAAATAAGTCTCTTATTTAACTGCCTAAAAGATAAGAAGCTCTCAAAAATCACCTCTTTTCTTTAGCTTGTTTGTTTTTACTTTTTTTCTCTTTTATTTTTTTCCTTTTTCTTCTTGTTCTTCTTTTTGACTTTTAGAGCCCAGTGAATTAAAGAAGAACCCCACTCGTGGGTTTATGAAATTTCAAAACAGTATGACTTGAAAGGCCAGGGAAAGAGGTAACACGTGTAGATACTAGAGGTGGAGGCAGGGGACAGGGTTGTAGAGGACAGGGTTGTAGAGGACAGGGTTGTAGAGGACAGTGTTGTAGAGGACAGGGTTGTAGGGGAAGAGGTTGCTGCATACCTGAGAGCTGTTTCGCAAACCTCAATGGAAAAAAAGAGGATTAAAGAAGATAAATATTATGGTCTCCAGTACCTGCATTGGAAGAGAACTCTGGGAACTTTCTGAGTACAATGAAAGGCTATAGGTTCCCTGAGTATTAAGACATCCAAACACAGTTCTGTTACAATGCAGTTATATTACTTTGGACAAATCATGTTTACTTCCCACTACCATTTGGTTGAGTCAGTGAATGAATGAATGTAGACCTGAGCGGGTGTGTGAGTACTTTGTGTTAGGCACGGTGTTCATGTATTATATGAACAGTAACTATATTTCTTTATAATATTAGCCTAGTAAATGAGGAACATTATTTTCCTCTTGCAGAAGAGTAAACAGAGACTAAGATAGGTTAAGAATTGTGCTCAGGGATAATGGGTATTTGCCCCCTTTAGATGTGAAATTGAAAGTCTCATGTTCTCCCAAATGTTAATTTTGCTGAAGGGTTTTCTGAAAAAGAAGAGGGTGAAATATTTATTTTCATTGTTTTCAACAAAGGCAGTGAGAGAAAATGAGAGAGAGAGAAAGAGAAAGAGAAAGAGGGAGAGAGAGAGAGAGAGAGAGAGAGAGAGAGAGAGAGAGAGAGAGAGAGAGAGGAGCCCAGAGCAGTCTACATAGTTATACATTGGTTTTTGAAATAGTTTCATTCCACAGGTGGGCACAGGGCTGCACAGGGCATGAACCGGGCCAGGGGCCTCCCGTGTGGGAAGCCCACCCCAGTTCAGCATATGGGTCCACATGGCCCTGGGCTGGGACTCGATCCTCAGACCCCGGGGATGCAAGATGAGCGCTCAACCCTTTGGGCCATCCTGGCATTCCTGCATATTTATATTTTAGATATTGCTGTTTGTTTGTTTGTTTGTTTGTTTTCAGAATGCATAGAAGCGTTGATACTTTGTCTATAGGGCTAGCATGGAAATCGAAACCTTGTCGACATAGACTACTGGCCATGGGGGTGTCATGCCCTCTCCTACCTGCAGCCCCCTGATCAGTTTCTTGTTTTAATGCGGTAGACAAGACAGAGCATACTTAAAATAATCTGGGAATATATTCATGAGTGATTTGGGAAATGCAGCAGTTGAGTAACATGAGCTTTGTTCCCAAAGTTGGGGCTGTTTTCCCATGGAGTACAAGCATATGTCACACCCTCCTGACCCCCTGGCAGCTGCAAAAGAACACCAGCCCTCACCAGAGCCTTGGATAAGGAATCACTACAATGCAGACTCTTTCCCATAATTGGCCCAAGCAAGCACTGAGGCAAGATGTTTTGACCTGTTTGCTTCCTATACATCTTCCCCTACTCGAAGTGAGAGCCACACGTGTCACCGGGTCATGTATCTTTTGCCATAGGAACAGTATTATTTCTTCAGCAGTTTACGAATCTTGGGCATTTAATGTTGCTGATGTTTGCTTAGCAAGTCAAGCCAGCAGATGGACTTGTTAACATCATCAGATTGGACTTAGGCATCTGATGCCCAAGCTACATGCAATGTCAGACCAAAATGTGTTAAATAGCTCTTTAGCCTAAGAAGTTATTATCTGAAACAACTCACTCTTATGTGAGCAAAGTAGAAAGGAAAACAGTGAAGAGACTTTTCTGAGAAGTTGAAGCCACCATGTGGATAAACAAAGGGAGGGGTCGACATGATAGCCATTATAAAGGGTTTTTGCTAGTCGCATGGTAGGATAGCAGGGATACTGTGTGGGTTTTGGTATTTTCAAAAAAACGCAGGTTAACACAGCAAGATCATGGAATGCACCTTCATTAAGAGTTGGAAAATCATTTATTTTTGGAGTGTCTTTTTCCTAAAGATAAAATTTAATTTCCCAAAACTTAGTTAACAATGAGAGACAGTTGAATAGAGTACTTTTTAAGTTCTTGAAATCTGAGCTCATTTTTTACATTGTAAAAATTTAACCTGTTGTTAAAACAATAACAACAACAACAGCAATCGAATACATGGAAGAAAAACAAAAGGAAAGGACATTTCTGGATGAAATCTGGATTTAAAAGCAGACTTCTGTATTCACATCCAACTTCTGCTTTTATGTAATCATAAGCCATGCTTCTCTACCTTATTCCTCATCCAAAAAACAGGGATAGGGACATATAAATAAAATAGCTGTTGTGTTGTTTAAAGAAATAGCAAATACAAAGTTCTGAGCACGGTGCAGTAATTGGGACATTTCCATTCACATAAATAAAATGTTTCAAATACCCAGATACATAGATGATTGATATTTTGGGACACAGCTTATGCCAAATTACAAGGTGGACATGTCCTGTGGTAGTTGAATCACCTTTTATGAGTAGGAACCATCAAATCCAAGCTTATCCAACCTGTGGCCCACAGGCTGCGTGTGACCCAGGACGATTTTGAATGTGACCCAACACAAATTTGTGAACTTTCTTAAAACATTATGAAATTTCTTTTTAGCTCATCAGCTAGTGTTAGTGTAGTTTATGTGTGGTCCAAGACCACTCTTCTTCCAATGTGGCCCAGGAAAGCCAAAACACTGGACTCCCTTGTTCTAATCCCGTCTGGAATCTCTTCAATCGTGGTTTACAGGAAACGTGTTGCTTTATTTGCTTATCGCTCAATATATTTTGAGTTGCTGCCTCTTCTCTGTGTCAGTGACCAGTCCTGCTGGCAAGATTAACTGTTACTTTTTAAAATCCTGATGTTTCCATAAAGCTTTATGAAGTCATATTTGAATCCCCATAGAATATCGCACACTGTTCTGTTGGTGAATCTGGGAAGTTTTTGATAGATTCTGACTCACACTTGATTCTGGTGTGTGCCCTTCTTTTGTTTGCATGTTCATCTGTGCTTGTTCCCAGCAATCCTGACGGCTTAGGGTTTCTAGCAACCTCTTCTGAGGGTCAATATTAATTTATTAAACCTGGTTTTCTTCTTCCATTTCTAGAACTTACAGAGTATGTGTGTTTTGAAAGAAGGGTTTTGATGACTTCTCTGAACCTTTATTTCTCCCCCTCAAGGGTGACCCTCTATTTTTATAATCAAAGGCAAGGAAGAAGCCAGATTCACTTTCCAGTCAGTTGTACTAGAACACAAACATTTCATTGCATGAGAGATGCTGGTAATTGCTTTGGGAGGGAACATTCCCCTCAAAAATCAGAAGCTACCTCTGTGTTTCAGGCAGTTCATCACGGCTGTCTCCCGCGGAGGCTTTTATCCACATGTATGGAAGAGTTTACACTGTTGTAACATTTGATACTATATTAGACAACAGAGGGTAGTAGGCAAATGTGAGAGACTTTCATTTCCTTGAACCTCTGAGTGATTACAGCATTATGTTTCTGGTGAATGGCAGTGCTAATGGCTGTAAAAATCTAATGGTATACCTTGAGGGATCATTAGAAAATGCAGGAATGCAAGCAAGTACATAATTTTGAGATGAATGTTATTGAATTATTTTTAAATTCACATGAAAATGTTGTATCAGGCTCTGCATTTTATAATTTTCTGTTTCATATCACCTATTGATTTACCACCTACCTATAATTGTAAGCACAGGTTACAAAGGGTCCTTTTAATAAAGGTTTATATAAATGAACTCAAGCTGTTACCCAAATTCTTGCTCTTTGGTTCCTTTTTTGTTAAATTTTAAAGTTCATTTCAGATGCATTCACGTATCTTTGGCCAGTGAATTTATAACCTGTTTAATGTATACATGGTAGTGATTTGATATAAGTATACACTGGGAAAGGATTCCTTCCATCTTGCTAACTAGCATGTCCATCTAAACACCCTTTTCAGCCAGAACTACTATGAGCTGCTTTCTGAGGGGTTGTGTTCTTCTGGGTCTTAAAACTTGAACTATCAAAATTTTTGGTCACTTGGTAAATGAATTATTGTCTTCCATTTCATAGATGCAAAGTAAGCTAGAGATTTAAAAGTATGAAATGACATAAGAAAATAATTTGATGTCATTATCAGGGCTTTTAACGTTCACTGGAAAACCTCAGTGCTAGAAAACAATTAGCAAAAAAATAATTTGCAGGAGTAGTCAAGCAAGAGCTAGACACATATTGTGGGAAAAGGTCAAATTTCAAACTATTGTCACAAGAGCATTTAACTTACAAGTTTCTCTTCTCAGGAGACACAGAGTTTGTCCCCTTGTAGCCCAAGAAAATGTATCTGTTTCATATCACAATCTCCTAAATACAAGCAATTTTGTCTAGTTACATTTTACTTGTTAGTGCCCCACACTTGTTCACCATGAATGTCTTGTTCTTGCTAATTCAACATTGTCACAAAGTTTGTGATAAAGTAGTCCTCTTCTCAGAGATCCTGGGTGAGGTAGGGTTAGTTTTAAGCTAATAATTAGCCAGAATTGCAAACATTTTTGTCTTTGGTTGCTCCCTAACTACATCTAGCACGACTTGGCATACCATGGCTTGAGGGCCAAATGAAGGTTGTAAGTAAAGTTTTATTGGAATGCAGACATGCCTATTCATTCATGAATTTCCTTTGGCTGCTTTTGAGCTCCAGTGGTACATTGAAATAGTTGCAACAGACCCTACAGTGTGGAAAAAACATTGCTCCCCAGATCTTTTCAGACATACATGTTGAGTTTTGAAATATCGATTCACTAGGTGTTGGCACATACTTTCCCAAAAAGAAAGATGCTTTAAAGGTGGCTCACTGATTCTGACTTCACATCCTATCGTCCTATCAATGACCAGCTCCTGTTCTTTGAGTACTCTTTAAAAAATTTCCAGGCAGTTAGCCATATTTATATTTTGTTTCCCAGTTAGGGAAGCAGAAGCTATCTTGAAAGAGCACATATATTGTGTTTATTTGACAAATCAGAAGGAAATATGTTACAAAATTTATATGAAAATCTTTATGTAAATCTTGAAAATTAACAATAGACTGGAAAATTATATTCAGGACATTTAAACACTAAGAAAGACAAAAATAGCCTAAGGCCTTCGACATATTTCTTTTTTTCTTTTTTTTCTTCAGAAGCCTCCATGTTAAATCCTTACCATTTTTAAAACAGTTTTGTGGGGTGCTCTTTAAGTCAAGTTCTCTGCCAGCTCCTGAATTAGATGGCAGGAGACAAGGTCCCTGCCCTTAAGGAACATCCCACACGGAGTAAAGTGCTGTCCTTGTTTTCTTCCCTTTCTGAATTTTGCATCTCAGTTTTTGTGCCACGACATCATTGAAGTAAATGTTTAATGAGTATTATCTGCTTTCTCAGAATAGCAAAACAATAGCTAGAAAACATTGACTCCACCCTCACAGGCACATAATAGAAATATTTAATGTGGACCAGGCTATAAATGGTGCCCCATCTTTTTTTTAGGAGCAGGTGTGCAGCACGGAGAGGTGACAACACCTAGCTAGCGACCTTCTCTGAAAGTCTCTCACAGATCACCCAGTCTCTTTCTTCCTATGAATATGCCTCTTTTTCATCCTCTTCCACAGGATGTGAACGCCTCTCTGGTTCTAGTCTCTGCACTGACCGACTCTCTTGAGGCCTTCCTACATCTCTCTTTAGTATGCAGAGTAATTTCCACCCATCCCAGTTCTTCAAATCCTACATCTCTACCTCCAAGACTTAGCTCATGCAAACATCATCATTTCCAGGTACCAAGATCTACCATTTTGGATAGATAATGAATTACTTATAAACAGCTCATCTTTCTCATGTCATGTTCTCCTTATCACATGTGGGATCATTTCTACAGTGAACTTAATATGTTGTATTGAAAAACAAGGCAAAATCTATCTGATTTGTAGAAGAATGGGTGATGATTTTAGAAGATCTCAGTTTCAGATTTTCAGTGTTAGTGAAAGTGTTTCCTGTAGCAAAGGTCGGACACCCAATGGGCTGTTAGGATCAATGTATCCATGTTTAGCAAGTGCTACCATACCATCCCCCTTTAGAGCTTAGTAATGTAGCACCTTAGCAGGTAATATTTGCAATAGTGGTGCTTGTACTTTGGGGTCACTAAGTGACCAGTGCTGAAATTTTTAATGGCTAGATGTTATTGATGATAATGATGAAGTTGATGATGGTACCACTGAAGTCTGTCACAATTGCAGCATCTGTTATTAAGACATTCACATAGTCCATATTCTCACATTAACCCTTCCAAGTAGGCATCTTATCCTCATTTTCCAGCTGTGGAAACGGAGGCCTAGTCCTTTTATCTCTTCAGGAAATGTCTCATAATGCCCTTCCCGTTTGTTTTCATCTTCTTCTGTTTCCATTGTCGTGAGATACAAGAGCACTTGTGTATGTGGGTCAATGGATTGGATGTTTTGTCTATTGAATACACCAGGATTGTGATGTGGTTACCTATTTTCCTAAGCCAACTGCATTGGCCTGGGGCAGGAGTCCCCAGTCCCTATGTCATGGGCCAGTAAGGGTCTATGGACCGTTAGGAACTGGGCCATAAAGCAGGAGGTGAGCAGCAGGCCAGGGAGTAAAGCTTCATCTGTATTTACAGCCTCTCCCCATCACTGCCATGACCGCCCGAGCTCCGCCTCCTGTCCCATCAGCAAGGGCATTAGATTCTTACAGGAGTACAGAGCCTGTTGTGAACTGTGCGTGCACATACCCCCAAAGCCCCACCCCCCCCTTAAAAATTGTCTTCCGGGAAAGCAGTCCCGGTGCCCAAAAAGTTGGGGACTGCTAGACTGTGGGACTGGGTTCTCAGACATGATAGAATGTTTTACGCCTAACACTGCCCCTTTCTCTGAGGTATTAATAGTACTATATGTGCAATAAGAGCCAGCCTCAGAGTCAGACAGCTTTCAGCCCCAATCTCAGCATGAACACTTAGTAAGCTTGTGGAGTGAGCAAGTCACTTAACCTCATGGAGTACCTATTTCCCCATCTCTACAGGACACATGAGAATATCTGTGTCGGAGTTTTGTGCAATTAATGATAACTTACCCAAGGAGCCTCACTCAAGGCCTGGTGTGTAGTAGGCATTCAGAAATGGGAGCTTGACTTGACGGTGATTTGAACTTTGATGTTTTGCCTGGAAACCTGTGGTCCAATAGCCGCTGCTCCCTCTGCGTGTCTGGTGGCTGCTTTCAGTCTCATGTACGAGAAACCCATACTCAGCAGGATGGGAAGAAAGTGTTCTGGGCTTGCCTTCATTAGGTTGTGAGGCTGCAGGCTCGTGTGCCCACTCTGCTGCCACTCAGAGCTCTGCCCAGCTGGAGGAGGAGGTGGGAGGGAGGGACTGTCTTTCTGGTTATGGTAACTTAGCCAGTAGTTTAGGTACAGCCATCTGTTGTCTCCTGGTCTCAGGAGGCACCTAGGAAAATGGGAGGAGAGCAGTGTGTGGGGAAGGTGGAGCTGAGGAGGCAAAGGCTTCAGTAAACTTCCACGTTTCACACTGCAGTTTTAGCAGGAGGTGTCACCAGGCTGAACGATAAACCATTTGAACTGGAGAGGGGGAAAAGCCTGGAATTAGACGAAATATCAACCTGATAGACTTGTGAGTTTTCATTGCTATTGAAATAAGAATATACACAAACACCTGAGCTTTCACTATGATGACCAATACCTAGACTTGTGGGGTGCACTTTGTCTCATTGTGGGTTTTCTTCCCTGGAACTGCTAGCACATTGAAGTGTCTTTGTATTTCACAAGTCATGAAACTCATAGCCAGCAGATCCTGATGCTGCTGTCATCATTTCCTGTGCAAATGGCTCTAGGGGCCCCAACAGATTCTAACAGGCCACTTCCTGTAGCTCTGAAGCCAGAGAGCAAAATACAATTGTGAATTTGCTTATCTTTCTTTGCCCTGGACATTAACCAGAGTTGGCTCTTTATCCCCAGACATATCAGTATAATGGTCAGGGGAACAGAAAGCAAATTGCCTTTGACCTCTTATTTACTGGTGCATTAAATTACTAGGGCACTATCTTCTACTTCCATAGATTTTAAACCAGATTTTCCTTGGTCCATCCAGAGGCCACAGGGATATTCTGTGCCTAGATATTTTGAAGTGTATCTGTGTTCAGACCTGTTCTTAAGTGTTTCTAGGAGACAAGTCTGGAAATCTTCAGGTACAGTCTGGTTTTCACACTAGGTCCATCCGAGCCCAGCTGGAGGGTCGGGGGAGGCTAAGATTGCAACACCCCCACAGTGTCAGCTCCTCTCCTTTTATGTGAGGGGTTCTGCATTGCATTTCCTTTGGTGCTTCACGGTTTTAAAATACACATGAAAGGAATCTGTGAAGGTACTGTTTTTAGGTGGACTTAGCATTTCTCTTTTGAGGTAATAGGCAAAATGTGCAGAAGAGTTATGGATAAAAAGACCATGCAATTATCTATTACATCTTTTGAAACACAGAAACATGACACCTGCAGTATTTTAGAAATAAGCAGGCAATCCAATTAACATGGTATCAGAAGAAAGAAAGATTCTATAGGTGCTCTCTGGTCTTTTAAAAATGTTTTTTAAACTATAAACATGGTCATATAATGAAACTTTTTATTGGATTATAAAATATCAGTGACATCAACTCAAATCAGGACATAGGGACATTTGATTCACATGTATTGACTGTTTCTCTACTCACTTCTAGACAAACTTCTTTGATGGTTTCTCAGAATTTGAAGTAGGAAAACGGGGGTCACATTGATCTATATTCCTAATGACAGAGTTCCGATCCATGTAGGTATCCAAAAATTACTCTTTCCTGGTACCAAATCCTCTAAAGGTCTGCAGTTTTTAAGATACATATATTCAAGCACAGTGAAATAACTTCCCCAGAAGGAATGGGGGTGATCAAAGATCAATGGTAAGAGTGACACAAGTTCAGACAACTGGCTACAGTGAGCGGTGAAAGGAAAATATTAATAGTAACTCTTCCATTGGATATGCCTGAAATTTACCTGTGCATTACTCATGCACATATTTACAATCACGCACAGGTATACTCACATATATAGTAACGTACACATGCACACATACCTCTCAAATGGTCTGTCAGTGATTAACAAGTCAACCCCCTTAAGTAGTTGGATAATCTGAAAAGTTAGTAGTGAACAGTGTTACAGCTCACAGGATTAGTTAATTAGACAAAGGCTCGCAGGCAAGATCCCTGTAGTCTGTTCTGCTAAAGTGATGGAACCACTTAGGCAACTGATGAAAAAAGCAGTGTGAACACTCTTCAAGGGAGGAAATGTAGAATGTAACAGAATGAAGCTTCAGCATAGCGTTAATGAGCGGGCAGAAACATTGCCATCCTATGATTGCCATTTGTCAGTGTTAGAAAAGGCAGAGGCTTAGGGAAAAGATTTATAGTTTTGGTTACCATCCTGCCTACTGCTTCAAGGCAATTTTAATTACTTTGTAAAATCAGTCTCTAAATGTGTATTTCACCACATGAATTGTTGACCTTTGTTTTCAAGGACGACTATACAGAGTGCTTTTCCATAGTAGGCAATGAATGCATTTCATTAGGCAAAGGGTGAGTATTTAACCATATTAGGGCTAAGACCAACATCTTATTTTAGAAATGTCTTAAGAAGACAAATCAATGGTCTGGCAGAAGTAATGCTCCTTTTCAAAGTTTACCAGAGTGGTATTACTTCTGCTAGATCCTGTATGTTGACGACACTGCTGCTTGTATTATAAATGGCCTTTCATGATCTTTTCTAGTACATATTTTTTCTTTGTACTGAAAGTCACAAATATAATGACCTATGGCCAAGCAGGGGGTTCAAATAAGTGAAGCAAAGTGGTTATAAAATCAAAAGGAGTGCTAAAATAACAGTTGGAGGAGGAGGAGGAGTGAGAGTAGCACTTGGGTTCCCACCTTAAAATTATAAATGATCTCCCAGACTAGGTGTTACTTTTCATGATGGAATTGTACTCCAGGTTTGCTGGGTTGCCTGATTAAAAGTACACATATGTATATATTAAACTTTTTACTTAGGTATAACTATTGAATCATGTGCATCTTCAAGAAGTAAGAAAGGGACATTCTGTAGTACCCTTTGGTCACCCTCTACCCATGACAACATCTTGCAGAACTGTAGTTCACGATCATGACCAGGAAATGGACATTGTGCAGCTTCTCTGAAACCATTGTGTGTGACGTGGGAGTCCCCTGTTGCTTCCTCAGCAGCATGGAAATCTACGCTTCCCACCTGACTCTGACCGACAAAAATGGGGGCGAGACTGTAGCTTTTTCCATGTATGTTAAGCAGAGTGAGGT
The DNA here is from genome assembly GCA_004027555.1 of Craseonycteris thonglongyai. NCBI lineage: Eukaryota > Metazoa > Chordata > Mammalia > Chiroptera > Craseonycteridae > Craseonycteris > Craseonycteris thonglongyai. Next base: position 19,551 of record PVKE010015174.1, read on the forward strand.
GATTACTTTCTAAAAGTTTTCTCTCTGGTTCGTCTGCTTCTTTCATAGTTCTTTTGCTGGAAGCAGCTGGCCTTTGTTGGAGCTTTTATTTTCTGTGCCTTTTGACATTTCTGCGTTGCCAGTGTTGTATAGGGAAAAAAAAAAAAAGTCCCAGGAACTCACCACAGTATTTTTCCTTGGGTCTTGAGGACCCTAATTCATCTGCCCCTTCTTTACACCTTTCAGACTGTTTTATGTTTATGTTTGTTTTACATATGATGTCCAGGGTTTTTAGCTGAAGTGATTGGGAGGATGAGGTAAAAGTATGTTTATTCCATCTTTCTGGGAGCAGAAATTTCTAAACTGCCCAGTTTTTAATGAGAAGCTGGAGACCCAGATTTTAATGTAAAATTTCCTTGTCTTTTTGTTTTCTTTTTAATATTGGAAAAAATAAATAAATAACAGACAGGCTGCATGCAAAATAGGCTGTCTATGTACTTGGCTCAGTTTCCTAGGAAATTAGCATTCCCTGACTAAGATTTATCATTTTTACATTATTATATAAAAATTTCTGTCACTTGTATGGAGATGACATTGCTGACAAAGTTAACTATCAAGGGCATAGCCAAGAAAGAGGAATTTAGCAGGAAAAGATCACTGGGCAACCAAATTAGACATCAAAACATCTCAACACAAAATTTCTTGTACTTTATAAATAGGTAATAAGCCTTCAGGCTTTAAAAATAAGCCTTTAAATCAGAGCATAATTTAAAAAGTAAAATTAAATCACAAATAAACACACACATCAAAAGTCAGCCTGCTTTCCAAAGCGTGATACAAATTAGAAGAGATAGGATTTCATGAGTCAGGAACACTGAGAAAATTTACAGTGAAGCAGGAAAGGGGAAAAGATCAAATCCACTCAAAACACTAACTTCCCTAAAAATATATGTGTGGCCCACAGTCTCATGTACTTGCAGTAGATGCTGGAGATTTTCCTTTGTTGGTATGTGGTTCAAATATTGAGACTAATAATTAGAATTTTGATTTTTAGGGTTTATGTGACAATATCTCCACCCTCTGTGTAATGCAAGTCTGTAATTAGTTAATTAAGAAAAAAGATGTTTAATCCTCCCAAGAAGAAAAAAAAAAGAAAACTTCTTATAGTGCCACTACCATGTGTTAAGTAACTTATATGGAGATTTATCACAGTATCTGTTTTAATTTTTACAAAAACTTTATGAAGTTGATAGCATTATTTTCCATTTATACTGATTGAGAAATTGAATTTAAAAACCAGTAGTAATTTTACAATGTCTCTGGCTGGTGACTATGACAACATTGGCATCCAAACATGAGTTCAATGGCCATGTTCTTCACCAGCCTGTAATATGGTTTCCACAATGTTGAGATCACATGTTGGAAATTAACAGAGAGAATTTTTGACATTCAGAAATTGCATTAAGATTATGACACTTGAATTAAGTTTGCACAGCAAAAACATACATGCCCACATTGACTATTTGTGTCCTCCACGTAGGTAGTGGGTCGTGACTAGTGATACTCAAAGGTACTTCACATCTTCCCGAGTCAGGAACTGTAGCCTCTAGGAAACTAAGTGTTAGCTTTTTTATTAGCGACTGTGGCAGCATCACAACTGTGCTTGGTGTTCATAGCACATGCACCCTTTTGCATTGCCGGTTGTCAAACAAAATTGTCGTTTACAGGCACTATTGGATAAAGTATGCAAATAGTATAAATTAGGAGAGTTCCAGGCAATATTTGTTAAAGTATACAAATAATATAAATTAGGAGGGCTGCTGAGATCCACAAGGACCTCTTGGTGTAACAAGTCAAGGGAGGGATAACTTGGCTTCTACTATCTTGGGACAGATGCCATCCACATTGTGTGTATATAGGCTAACCTTTTGGTATACATAGGCATGCCACTCCTGGGCTGTACATAACCAGAGAAGACAAGAGGGGCTCACACCTGTAGATCTGTGCCCCAAGTGTTTCCTGATACATTGAGGACTCAGAGGGCAACAGTAGACAGGAGAGAAATGATTACCCTGGCTCTGAGCTGTATTTTCCATTTTAATTAAAATCCTTATTTGTCCATTCTGTCTGGGCCATGGCCCTGTGGTCCATGTGATTCTGCATGGCCAGTGAACTCACTAAGAACCTGTCATTTGGAACTTGGAGGCATCTAGGCGTTTTTGTTGCATTTGCCAGGCAGAAGGCTTATGTTTTCTGAATGATATTTGGCGCATGCTTCCAGGCCCAGGGTGTCAAGTAACAGACTGTGGAGTTCCCCAGTTGCCAGTTCATATGTTAGAGAGGTTCCTTCCCACCAGCTTTCCTGTTGTATTCAGCACGCTCCCCCATTTTTCTTTTTCCACAGCGGGTATCCCAGCAATGAGGGGGCCGGAATGGGTGGGCTTTAGCTTGGTAATCAGGTGGTTGTGACAATTAGGTCTCTTATCAGCAAGATCTGTTGGTAGAAGACTAGGGAACAAAGTGACCAGGTGTGTCTCAAGCACAGGTTTGCGAAGAAAAGAAACTGACTAGGAGTTTGCTGAAGGCCCCTTAAAGAAATTAGAGGAAAAGTGTTTGCACGTCAAGAATACCTTATGTTATTAGCCATCAGACCCAGTTCGACCATGTTATGTTAGTTGAATTGACTTGGTACCATTGCATACCATCAGCAGCATAAATTGGTGCCTCATACACTTTTTCTTTTAACGGAACTGGGGGCCTCACTGCATTCGGGAAGCACACCCCAGTTCAGCATGTGGGTCCACCTGGGCCAGAGCTAGGATTCGATCCTCGGTCCTTGGGGCTTCAAAGCGAGCGCTTAACCTGCTGAGCCAACCCGGCTTGCCCTACACTTCTATTTTTATTTATATTTGATACTTTGTCTTCCCCACCCATTCTATATCTGATAAAAAGGATGTAATTAAAGAAGGATAAAATCAGTTTTGCTTTGAATCACTTCACAGTAAGATCTCGCATTAGAGTGACAGATATCATGTCATTTGTGCATCTATAGAAAATCAAAAGATGAGTTATTTTGCTATTACTTTTTTCCCAAATCTATTAAATTAAACGGCAAGAAAATTAATTTACTGTATCGAGTTCTTTTATGTAGGCTGATTGGTGAAGTGTACATTAAGTATTTGCAGAACAGATTATGTGGCCCTGACCAAATTTGCCTTTTGATGTTTTTCTCTGAGTCAGAACATGAGTCAGAACTGAAGACAGCATTTCTGATCATCACAGTGTTGGTTGTTTCCTTCGATGTTTTCAGGTGGTAAAGTGACAAGCGCCATACCTCCGGCCTGACTTGACTGAAATCATCAGCCTTCTGCCTGATCTGGAATAATGGATGTAAAGGACCGGCGACACCGCTCTCTGACCAGGGGGCGGTGTGGCAAAGAGTGTCGCTATACCAGTTCCTCCCTGGACAGCGAAGACTGCCGCGTGCCCACACAGAAGTCCTACAGCTCCAGTGAGACTCTGAAGGCCTATGACCATGACAGCAGGATGCACTATGGAAACCGAGTCACAGATCTCGTTCACCGGGAGTCAGATGAGTTTCCAAGACAAGGTATGTGCAGCGGTCCCCGCTGACCTGCTGTCTTACGTTGCTGGCTTGCAGGGTTGCGCGTTGTTGATGAGTAAGTTCGGTGAAAACTGGGAGCCAAGCATGGCGCCCTCCAGTGTTCCAGTAGAGTTTGGTTTAAGAGGACAGTCCCTTTTATGCATCTATATCAAACGCCTGTGTCTATTACAGAAGGGCTTCTTTTGTCCTGGACACTAACTTCTTTGACAATTTGATGGTTGCTTTTGGAGACTTACCAGGGTGGGTTTGGACACATGTGCAATACAACAGACTCTTGGCTCCATAAGGCCTGTTCCTCTTGAACTGTAGTACGGTATTTTGATTTCTTTGGGGAGGAGAAGTTTTCTCCTCCCAATACGAACAGTTGGCATTCTCATGTCCAGTATCCATCAGAGGTTGTATTATCACCTTTCAGGGGTTGTTGTCAGTATATGGACATACAGATGAAAGCAGACCATACTGACAAGTGCCAGAGCTCAGTTGACTCACTAGCTCCACACCTTGCGATTTGTGTAACATGTGCGATTCATATTAATGGCTTAGCATAATTACAAGTGAATGCATACAAAGTACGGTGGCTGCCCTGAGAAGGGTCACCCTGTCCCTGCCAAGGATGGAGACCCCATCTGTCAGGTGATTACAGAAACGTTGCAACTAATTTAATTCCTAATAAGAGACCTTAGCTGATGCCTGACCTAGTTCAGGCTGCTATAACAAAATGTCATAAACTGTGGCTGATAAGCACCAAAAATTCATAGTGCACATTCCTGGAGGTGGGCAGTCCAAGATGGAGGTGTCTAATAAGAGCCCTCTTTCTGGTTGATAGACGTGTCTTTTCTTGTGTGCTCACATAGCTGAGGAGGAACAGGGAGCTCTCCCAGGCCTCTTTTATAAAGACACTAACCCCATTCTCGAAGGCACCACCCTCATGACCTAATCACCCCAGCAGGCCCTGCTTTCAAACCCCATCGGGGCGTAGGCTGCAGTATAGCAATCACGGAGTGTCCCAAACACTCAATCAAGAGTGGTGCGGAACACCATTTCCGGTTTTCTAGCTTCTTTTTTATCTCTTAGAAAACACTACATATATGACATACATAACTTAATATACATAAAATCTATAATCCAGGGGATGTTCTAAAAACCTTTTTTTTTCATATGCTTCCAGTGTATCCTGGCTCCAGCGTTTGTATTTAACAGATTATTCCAAAAAATCGGCCACAAAACACTTAAAATTGTGTTTTCATTGCAATTGTGGACCCTGGCAAGATGCAATTTTTATTTAATCTTCACTCTTATTTTCAGCATTACCTTCATGTAAATGAAACACATTTTGAATAGGGGGAGGATTGCTTGCAAATTGCTCTGTATCAAATGTCTTTGATCTGTGAGTGACTCCAATGAGTGTTTTTCTTCCTTAAGTTCTCACCTGACCCTAAATGTGCATGTAGTGGGAATTGGAAAACAAAATATGAAGACCCAAAGCTTAATTAATTAAGGGAGTGCTTAAGTTTCCAGTGTGAAGCGTTATGACACCTTTTCGTTATTTCCAATATCATCATTAATACAAAACTCAAATATTTTGAAAGGTGATGCATGTTCAACATGGTTGAAAGCCTTTCATTTTCTGCTGTATTTTTGGTTTCATTTACGGTGTTGCTTCATACATACATTTTGTTTCTTGTGATTCTGTGCTGAAAAGTAGACTCTTCTCCCTAAATCTCATTAAAGGTGCTTCCTGGCTTCGAGGCTGTTGTTCAGTGAACTGTGGATTCCAGATTATTGTTGAATTGTGGACTGGCCTGTCTGCTTTTCCCTTATTAATATTTACATAGAATGTAACCAAATGCTTGGGATTTTATTCTCAAATATACCTTTCTTCTTCCTGCTTACTCTTGTTCCTCTCCATTGATAATAATGGAAGTTGCTTGGCCGTATCAAACTCATAGCTTTGCAATTAACAATTCGCACATGCCGTGTGTTGTTATTGAGCCCATATTTGTTTGTATAATGTGTTTGCATGAATTAAAAACTGTGCAGGCCAAGAGTAAAAAATGAAAAGGCATTGGAAAGTATTTGCATATGCAAGTGCAATTCCTTCTGAAGACTTCTATGAATTTATGCATGAAAATGTAGTCAGAGTGTGAGTGGATCTACTTTGATGGGTTCTAAAATTGAACTCTGCAGGAAGTAAATAAGCACATATTTAAGGAGAGTGGGAGCAGGAGATACAATCTGGCAAGCAGCACACTCGACATGAAACTTAGCTACTACAGAGAGGGTTAAAACAAATTTTACACTCAGCTATAACAATATTTTTTTAAATGTCACGCATTTCCCATTTTATTTTCTTATTCATGAAATCAAAGAGCAGGATCATCTCGGTACTTATTAGCCTTGAGGCACATTAGCAGGGATCACAGTGTGATCATCTCCTGTGGTATTCTTATTTAAAACCCAAGACACTGATTATAAAACAAACACGCTTCTCACATGCACACAAGTTTGGCAAACACAGTTGGATGGCTCCGCAGATGTTCAGAGTGCAGAAGAATTGCCAGCCAGTGAAATGATGTGGGGCCAGGGTCAGACCTTGTCCAGTTCTTCCAGCTGGCTGACCGAGTATCACATGTCAGAAGCTGCCAGGTCCCAGCAGGAGAGATGGTCCAGGTGTTCCCCTGGGAACCTTAAGTAAGTTCTTATCCAATGAGGCCCTCTTTGCTTGCTTTCAACACACGACCCTCCTTTGTCTTCTTTTATTGTGAACCTCTTCTTCTAAGAGGAGACAATGCAAATTGCCTGTCTGGCCTCTATTATGCGGGACCTTCCTAGTGTGAAAGGAGAACATTGCTGACCTTACTGTCTGTGGCCATTGAAGTAATTAGTAAATGGCTAATCCTGCAATAAATAGCATACTTGTGGTCGGCAAGTTAATGTACCTAACAAAAGTGACCAGTGGACTGATTTGGGATCAGACCCAATCCCAGTCCAACCTGTGAAATAGATGCCACTTTGAATAAGGTAGACTGGCCGAGTTCCCAGGCAAATTGTAGAGGCTTGTATTTTGGATCCTGAAGGTAGGGTGCAGAGCAGTGTGAAATACAAGGCATTCTACCATGTCTTAGGAGCCTACAGTTAGACTTGAACCGTACTTTTGTATAACTGTGTGCCTGTGACTCTAGTATGCATGCTATGCTTCACCCGGATTAATTAATACACAGTGTTCAGATATATTAAACAACAATAGTAATAACAAAAGAATAATGGCTAACATTTAGTAAGCACTTTCTACATGTCAGGTACCAGTATAAGAATTTTTCTTGTTTTAACTCAGTTAACATTTGTAACAATGCTGTGAGTTGGGTCCTATGATTAGTCCCATTTTTATGGATTAGGAAACTGAGGCCTGGAAATATTTAAATCAATCATTCAAGGTCACAAAGTTAAGAAGTGGAGACAGGTTTTAAATCAGGAAGTTGAATATAAGAGCAGTTAATGCCTCAGGCAAAGGCTAGGAAGGGACTATGAAGTTCAATTTATAAACTTTTTAGGGATGTAGACCTTTAAACCTTTCTTAATGCAAGAACTGCAGTTACTAATAGTGACTGAATATATAATCAGAACTGCCACCAACCCCACTGAGCTATATTCCTTTTCTCACCCATTTTCCTTCATTTCCACAAGTATTCCAGACTCCCTCGACATGTTCTTCCCCACTTCCCTCTCCACTCACCACCACTGTAGAATAAATCCCGACTGTCCAGATGTGTGCCAGGCTGTCAGGGCCAATTCTCTGCCCTCCCCAGCGGTCATCACCTTTTTGCACAAACTCAACCTGGAACACTCACCGGGAGGGGCGTTGCTATCTAACTAATATTGCTCAGATCCGCAGAACTGACTGGTTCCCACTGGGCCAGAGAGCTCAGCCACCCTCCTCATTCCTCAAACAGCCCTCCTGTCCAGTTAGCAGTGACAGTCTCTTGAGGGGGGACCAAGATTGAATTCTTTCTCGGGCCCTCATTTGGCTGTTTAGGTCAAGGTTGAAGAAAGAATTGGGGGCAAGTTGTATTTTTTTGAAAGTATGCTTACATCAGTTCTCTCAGTCAGTTCTAGTGCAGAAATAACTTTCACCAATCCTTTGGTGTACTTTAAAAATACACAAACACACACAAGCACTTGTCCACACCCATACACATACATGTATAGACAGCATTTTTGGTTTGATTCTGGTATGCCACAAACCAGTTCTCACTCCTGTGATCTTTAAGATAATTTGGGCAGTATTTTTTGCTCCGTAAAATTTGACAAGGCATACATTTCACTTGTGCCAATGAGCTGAAAACTCCTGAACCACTATTAAGTTAAAGTTTTCCCTGTATTGATGCAATTAATGTATGTAATAATTGTTGACATATTTTGAAAACCTGTGAGCATTTCTGTGTATTCTATATCATTGTTTTTAAATTGTTATTTTTCCATGGCCCCCAAAGCCACAGTTACAAAGCTTCTGTTTTTCAAAATGCCAATTTATTTACAAAAACAACTTTTAGGTTTTAGTGAAGGTCAATTTTGTTTGGTCAATATTTGGAAGGCTAAAAGGTACCTTGAGAAGATTGCTTTCAATTTAGTCTCCTACATCTAGGCAGGACTACTGTTCATAGCTCAGCTGAGAATAACATGGTGCTTCTTAGTCTGTGGTAATGTTGCTTCAAAAAAAACTTTATAAAATGAGACGGTACAATCTTTCAATGTTGTTGTCCTCTTGTGGGCTAACTTGAATCTATGTTGCTTTGTATGAGAAGCAGAGAAGGCAGACCAAAAGTTAAATTGCGTCAGTATCCCAGTACTGATGTGTTCTCTCAGCACTAATGTATTCTCTCAGTGTGACCTTGATCACAGTCTAGACTATAGACTTTCTAAACCTCATTTTCTCCATCTGTGAAACTTCTCACCAATATTATCATTAGTATCATTTCTATTGATTATGTATTTATCATGCTGTGGGCCTTGCTTTCTTTTCAAAAGCACTGTCTAAATGCTACTGGTTATAATTATCGTGATTTTAATCCTATTGCCAGCAAACATGGGGACCATCTACTCTCCAACCTTCAGAATATTGTGTGCGACAGAAGTCCCCCCCCCTTGAATATGTTTCCTATGACTTGCAAAATTCTCGCAGCTTCAAACCCAGAATTTCTCTCCCATTTGTTGACAGAATGTGGTTGACTCCCTACGCACCATACTTTTTGTTCCTAAAGAGGAGCATAACTCACAAATTGTTTCCCCATTTTTAGAAAAAAATGAAAGATACCATCTAATAGCTGTCAGATAATGCCAACCACTATAATAGGATTGCTAGTCACACAATTATACAAGTTAAAAAAATATTGGAAAAATGCTCTAACATAGTGTCATTGAATACAAACAACTGTTTGAAAGATGTTTATTTTATGACATGTAAGTCAATGTAAATTTTAGAATGAGTTTAAAGACAAGAGTTTATCCATATAAACTCTAAATGAAAATTAATACATTCTCGTCACTCTGTATGTAATAATTTGAAGTCTGTGTCACTTAGTCTTATCTGGATTTCCATGGTTAATATTCTCTGCCCTTTTAGGACTGCATCTCTATTTTTTTTTTTAACTGAACTGGGGACCTCACCGCATTTGGGAAGCACACCCCAGTTCAGCCTATGGGTTTGCACAGGCCAGGGCTGAGATTCGATCCTCGGTCCCCAGGGCTTCAAAGCGAGCACTTAAACCGCTGAGCCATCCCGGCTTCCCCGTGCATCTCTATTTTTTCAAGAACTGTAGCACTTGGGTTACAATGTTAATGGTTGCCCAGTTATTCTTCATGTTTTGTCAATTCTGCATTTAACTTTGGTTCTAACGTGCCTTGAATTGTCTTCCTTTTTGTGCTCACTTCTGGTGGTAATTCTCCAGAGTTTTACCCTTAGTTCTTTACTCTTTCTTCTCCATGGCACGTTCCTTAAAACTATCTTGTCCTTTTAACTTCAGTGCTCACTTTCTACTTCCCAAGACTTTCAGTTACAAGTGAAAAGTAAGATGATATCCTGACTGAAATTAGCAAACAAACAAAAGGCAAAAATAAGATGCTTTGTCATATCCCTGAATAATCTAGCAATAAATCTCACCTTATACTTACCATCTCTTATTTCTCATTTTCTTTACTTGACTTTACTCTTCAGAGATCTGTTTGAAGATGTCTTTTGACAACCCCATTTTCTTCTCTTCTGTGGTAACATCATTGGAAGGAGTTTCCTTGTTGGTTTTTCCCCTGTCTTCAGCAGAGCATTCCCTACGATGGCTCTGATAGTCCTGGCATGGACACATGCTGATGCCTAGTTAGCCATTTACCCTGTGCCTGGAGACAGCTTATGGTGAGCACCTTTGAAACTCAATGGAATGGATTCCATGTAGGAAAGAAAGATTCTTATATCAGAAGTGGGTAAGTAATATGGACTGGCTTAATTACAGATGCTCCAAAAGCTAGTGATGCTCACATCTAAGACAAGTATGGTCTCTCCAAGCTCCATCTCTGTTTTTCAAATTGTCCTTGGAATATTTCTTCTTGCATAATCAGCTACCAAACTTAATTTTTGTTTCCTCAAAATCTGACTTCATTTTTCACTTCTCATCTCTGTGAATGGTTTTACAACTCTTGCATTTTTAGGTAGAGTCTGCCAAAATTCTATCTTTTTTTCTTCATTCTTTGTATTGAAGTTCACCAATTTGTGACCGTTATTTTTTCCTGATTTATCATATTTTCAATTTTCTCATTCCATGAGAAGCTACAGTATTTTAACACTATACAACTGCTTCACCATTTAAATTGCCTTATTTCCCTAGTCTTTCCTCAAGCAAACATGAATAGTCTTAAGTTCTTATAATACTGCCCTATTTTTGCCTCATCACTCAAATAAATTCAAAAATATTTTAGGGTACTTGTGAGGAAACTGTTATGGGACACAACAGTGAATAAGGCAACCATGGTTCCTAGGCTCACAAGTCAAGCAATCCTATAAAGAAAAGATATAATAGACATATAACTAGGTAGTATCTGATAAATACCATGGAAGGGAAAATATTGGATCATTTTGAAGAGGCATCTAGCCTAGAATTGCACAGTAAGGATGCCAGGAATTGTGACATCTTTTCATAGATTTGAAGAGTGAGGAGGAGTTGCATCAAACATGCAAGAAACAATGTTCATATAAAAGATAGAGAATATGCAGATGTCCAGAGGTGACATCGTTTGGTTGTTGCAAGGACCTAAAAGAAGTTCAAGTTCACTGAGTGTGGAGTGGAGATAGATGAGCTAGAGTGGTCAGGAGAAACTGGGTCATGAAGTCCTTCCAGGGAGATAGTGCTGACTTCGGTTTATGAAATATGCTTCAGGGAGATAAGATGGTCCATGAGATGAGTTAAGAGGTGGTATTTCATCTCAGCAAGGGAGCCTCGTGGCTTGAGCTGGGATAGTGGAGATGGTTTGAGAAATATTGTTGAACACCAGAGGTTGTTAACATTTTAGGACACTAAAATAGTGGAGGCAGATATGGTATATTGTTCTGGGACTCTTGAGCATTGGCTATTTGCTTTTTCTGCCTTTCTGATGTACAATTTCCTTAAAGAGCCAGGAGAGGTCAATGCTTGTAAATAGCTTCTTCAATGGAAATACATAGATTATTGGGTCAAGTTCTCCTGGAACAGTAACAGAAACCTGAATATAAAAATGTAGTGTTGTTACAAGAATTTACTTTTTTTTTTTTTCCTCAACCCTGTAGCTCCAACTACAGAACACCTCACATGGGGCCAGGGCACGGAAAATACAGGAAAACAAATTACTATGATTCATTCACTGTTCCTCTGTATGGTTACAGTATTTTGTTCATTTTCTATCATTGGCTAAATAACTCAGGGACTCATAGCAGTTGTGAGGGGTGTGTGTGTGTGAGGGGGGGGGGTGAGTGTGTATTTTATTCCTGCCAATTTATTATTGACTTGAAAAGCTGAGGATGTTTAGAAGGTGGAATTAGTACTTTCTGGCTACTGGTGAGACAAGCAAAGTGAAAGAGAGACGAGGAGTCAAAGATATTCCTGAAGTTTTTGGTTATAGAAACTGACTAAAGGTTAATGTTAATCACTGGGTTTGAAACAGAAGATGAACTGGTTTGTGAATTAAGATAGAGCGTGAAACTGTAGACCTTTTGAACTTGAGGTACCTTTAGGCCATGCATGTGCAGATATCTAATAGTTGAATGTACAGTTATGAGAGTCTGGAGCGAGGCATGAGCTGAGTAAACATTTAGGAGCTGACAGCTAATAATTTCATGGGAATTGATGTGATCATTGAGGAAAAATGTACAAGGAAAAGAAATAAGGAGCTCACCTGAGAATACAGATAATTAACAGGAAAAGGAAGATTCTTCAAAGAGTGTGGGAAAAGAAACCTCACTTTCCTATGCATGATCTACTCAGCCAATTCAACCTGGACTTCACATTCAGAGCATAAATAAATGAAACAATGTTAGTTTTATTTCCCAGTCCACTGCTTAGAGTTGCCTTCCTTTTTCTCTAGCAAATCAGTGGTCACAATTTTAATGCACACAGACCATACTTGGGTCCTAGATATGTTGTGTTTGGCCTACAGATTTCTTTAGAGATTTTGAATAGAGTGACTATAGCCATTCTATTCCCATTTCAGTTTGCCACAGACCCCATGTCTGTTTCTTATCTTTTATCAGTCTTCCTCTTCAGTCATTTTTTGTATATGCCCGGGCCTCTGAAGGCTATTGCAATTACAAAAATAGCACGGCCCTTCCCATGTTGGTTCTTTCCTTGTAGAATACCTATCTGTCTATTCCAAATTTGTTTATCCCACAAGGCATAACGCATGGGCCACCTCACTGGTGAACTTCTGTCCTCTGAATTCTAGTGGTCCTTAATAGGTTGTTATCATTGTTACTGTCCTTTTGTGAACGTTTCAGCACATGCAGCTCATGATACTATGACTCCTGTGAATACGGAGATAAAGTACTCTGCAGTTTTGTGACCTGACTCATGGATACAACGCGAGAGAATGTCTGCTTATTACCGGCTTGGATCCAGCTCTAATGAGAAGAATTTCAAGTATGTTTCAGAAAAGGGCTCCACGTAGAACGTGTGGGTTGGATGTGTGTCTAGCCTGACAATATCAAATCACACATTATGAAATGCCAACTTGCAGGAGTTTTTTGTAACACACTCTGACACAAATATTGAGTTGCACTAACATTTTTTTTTTCTGAGTATTGGTGATCCAGTAATACCATCAGTTTTTCAGGGCTGATGCTATCTATTGCTATTGTGCCTCTGTGGGATCCTACTATGAATATGGGTGCTACGGGATCCATGACAGGCTATAATTCTGAGTGGAAACTTCGAGAAAAAGACAACTGTGCTACAAGAAGTAGAAAAATTGCCAATATCTGTCTCTTCATGGCTTCAGGTCTGAGTCCAGGAGGGGTGTGCCCCACCCAGTGATGAATTATCACCCTGACATTATCAAAGGAGACATCCCATTTTCAGTGCCATGCTTTAGGCTTATCGTTTAATTATCAGCTCTGGAAATTTCAGAAGCACCTCTAGGGGCATAGGAAGAGGAAGAGGCTGGTGTGCACCTAAAGTGAATCCATGTTCATTTCTTGAACACTTTAAGTGTCATGCGTATCTCCCAAGCTCTCTCTCTCTGCTGCAGCCTAACTTCCTTGTAGCACCAGGTTACTCTGTATTCCTTCTGCACACACTGCTTTCCCTGCCACTCAGCCGCAGGTCACATCTACTTTAGTAACAAACCTCTGCTGGGAGCAATCAGAACAAACACTGAGTGTGCACAGATATTAAAAACAAGTACAACATAGATTTATTTAACAGTGTCCAACAGCCTTTTAGAATATTTGGAATATTTGATCGAAGTTCCTTTGAGCATTCGGGTGAATGCATTTTCTTCAACATAGAAAGATCTTTTTTGGGAAAGAGATAAAAAACAAAAAAGTTGCATGGCCGTCATTTTCTTCTCAGTTGAACCTGTTCTCTCCTTCCTTTTCTAGGTCTTTTTCTTTGGCCACAGCCCCAAAATGTGAAGCTTCCCTTTGTTCACCCTGATTTATGAATAACAGGCATTGGGCAGTGTCTGTCCCCGTGGGATGTATGTTATTTCAAAAATAGTTTGACGCGCTTCCTTTTAAATTCCCTCATGCCCACTGCCACCTTGGCTGTGTAATATATGCTTCTCAGACTGTCCTTGTACGGTCAAGACCACCCTCCACGTATGGGGAATTAAAGCACTGAATGTCTCTGTAGCACTTTGAGGCAAAATGTTTATGTAAAGAGTATTTATGTAAAGAATAATTCCAGTGGACAAATTTTGTTTCTATAAATCAGTTTGCTGTAGCTGGAACATTGGTAGAAAGGAAGAATATTACTTTAATGACCTCAAACAAGAAAATAATCTGGTCAACTGAAGGATGTATACCCATTATCCAAAGGAATCCATCTGGAAATGACTACAAATTCAAGTGACCCCATCAACTTAAAAAATAAAACAAAGAAACAAAAAGACACCTGTTCCCCTAGGAGCCTTGGGTTTGAACTCTCCCTGGTTCACAGTGACGATTTAGTTGTGTC
>PVKE010015175.1:0-33856 GCA_004027555.1 Craseonycteris thonglongyai
AGAGAACCGAACTGTGGGAACTCCCCAGTTCAGCACGTGGGTCCTGCCTGGGCCGGAGCCGGGATTCGATCCTCGGTCCTCATGGCCTCAAAGCGAGCGCTCAACCCGCTGAGCCGTCCCGGCTTTCCCTGGGTACATTCTAAGGTGCTGTTTACCTGTTTCCTCTCTCTCTCGATATATATATATATATATATATATATATATATATATATATATATATATATATATAGTCTAGGTTAATGTATGATGAAAATCACCTACACAAAAAACAAAGGAACACACAAAATCTCTAAAAGCAGGTTATTTTTATTTTAAAAATATGAAAAGGGCTGATGTGTTTCATGGGTTGTGGGTGAGACAGGGACATGGGAAGGGAACCATGCAAGTTCAGAAATGCTGAGAATCCTATTGCAAAATTATCAGAAAGGAAACATGACAAAAACCCTCATCATAGGAGTCATCTATATTAATTACCAATTAAATAATTGTTATTCATTATAAGCATTTACTATAAAAGAGGCATCAATGAGTACAAGAAAGGATATTAAACATGAAATGTGGAAACTTGTTCAAAATGTAGAAAGCCTGTTGGGTCAGAACACTGTGCTGTATTCTGGGGTATAAACAGTAGAGAGAGCCAAGATCTTTGTTCTTGGCATTTATACCTCTTTATCTCAAGTGCTCAAGAAATAGTTGCAAAAATTAATATACTGACTATGAATAAAACTTCAACAAATTCACCAAAGTTGAAAGTTGAAATTGACCAAAACCAATATTTGATCAAGTGACTCTCAGACACATAGCACAAAACCCACCTATATTCTGTATTAAAAAAAAAAGACTCCTAAAATCAAGTGACAAACAAAGGGAAAAAATCACAGGCTAGGCAAAGACAGATGTAAACAAGATAAAGCACTGAACACAATGTTGCTATAGGATGAATTTGAATCCAGGGCAAGTCTAGACAAAGAATGGCACTTTATAAGGATATAGAGTACAGCTTACAATGAAGCTCTAACAATATGAATAGCTAATCACTAAATAGTACAGCATCAAGATTTATTATAAAGATCACCAGAAATATAAGGCAAAATTGGAAAATTTGTTATTTATTATATTCATTCACATACCAAATAGACAAATAAAAAGTAATTATAGCCATAGAATATCTAAATAACAATAAGCTGGAATACATATAGTATAGATATACACATATATACATAGCATACATACATACATACATACATACATACAGTGCCAAAATATTGTATACACATTTTAAGAAAGAAAAAAATCTATAAAATTATAATAATAAATACCGGTAACAAAGAATGAATGTAAGTCATGTTTGACTTCTGCAAAACAAGAAGTACTTGAAGTGGTTACCATCAGCATCCAGACACTTCTGATTATGGCGAACTACTGCTTAAGCAACATTGACCAAAGTGTCCACTTATATCACTTCTCATGCCATTTCAATTTACCATGTATCTCAAACTTATCTTGATTGTGTGCAATTGTTAGGCATGTTGGACGTTCGCTTTCATACTCATGCCTTCATTGTTGTTATAATTCACCAATGTGCTCAGATTTCAAATACCACTTCAAAATGATCTTGTGCTCCTTAAACAACAACTGTGCTTCTGACATTTTCTTAGAGTGTCCTGCCTGTCGCATGATAATGCTAGCATTCATTTGATTAACAGTCTCTTTTTAGTGAACGTCATGGTACACATCACTACCATAATTCAATTCAACTTTGAAAAGTAATACATAGATAACATGTCTTAAAATATGAATACATCTTTTGACACCCCCAGTACATTTGCTGTCTGAAAAGTATCTAGCTGCCATGTAATACAAAAAAGAGACATTTATGACTGGATTTTTTTCCAGACAGCATATATACACACACACACACACACACACACACACACACACACACACACACACACACACACACACACACACACATATATATATATACATATATATATATATATATATATATATATGTGTATATATACATATGTATGAAAAAAAATTAGCCACTGTCAATGTAATGAGAATGGTTACATAGCTGGATACTTTCTGGACAGCCTTTGTATATTAGACCCACAACCCTGAAAGCAGCAGATACCTCTTTTTTTCAAGTGCTCAAGAAATGTTTGCAAAAATTAATACATCTGGGGAAAGCCGGGACGGCTCAGTGGGTTGAGCGCTCGCTTTGAGGCCACGAGGACCGAGGATCGAATCCCGGCTCCGGCCCAGGCAGGACCCACATGCTGAACTGGGGAGTTCCCACAGTTCGGTTCTCTAGCTGTCTCTGTCTCTGTCTCTCTCTCTATCAAAAGTAAAATAGAAATAAATATGCACTGAAGATAAAATAATTACTCTCTATAAATATAAAAAGATATAAAAAAAAAAAAAATTAATACATCTGCCATAAAGAGAACTTTAGCACATTCACCAAAGCTGAAATAAGACCATACACATTCTTTGGTTAAATGCAATAAAAAGAGAAATTTTAAAATAAACTATGTTTAAAAACAACAGCAACATAGCCATGTGGAAATTTCAAAAATTTCTTAAACAATCCTTAAGACAATAAGGAATCAAAACTTAAATTGTAATGCATCCAAAAAAGATTGATTGAAAATGTGATGTATCAGAACCTATTGCATGCATCTAAAATCATGCACTACATAATATACTAAAAAACAAAAAAAATAATTTCAACTTCTAATTAAGAAAAGTGAAGGAACAGTTAAGAAAGCTGCTTCTGGGTGGTGGGCACATAATGCGATGCATAGGTGATGTGATGTAGATTTGTACATCCGGAAACTATCTAATTGTTACCAATCAATGTCACCCCAATAAATATAACAATAAAAAACAAACAAATAAATAAATAAATAAAGTAAAAATAAATAAATTAATTAAATAAAATATCTTCCCAAAAAAAGAAAGATATAAACAGATTTTAATGAATGTAAAAAATAAAAAAATTAGAGAGCGAATAAGTAAATCTAAATGCTGGTTAACCAAAGATAAATGAGTAGCTGGCATACAAAGGAAAGAGGAGAAAACAAAATCCAAAAAAAAAAAAAAAAAAGACAATGACTAGAAGTGCAGTTGAAATTAAAAGAATCCTAAGAAACTATTTTGTTCAGGTCTATACAAACACAATAAAAATATAGGGATGAAGGGGATGATTTTTTAAGGCATCAGGATATATCAAAAATCTATACAAACCAACTTTTATAAGAGATGATTTCAAAGCACAATTCTACTGAAATATTAAATAAAAGATAACTCTGATGTTGTTCAAACTGTTTCATAGTATATAAAAATGGAGGAAAGTGTCTATGTCATTTAATAAACTAGTATCTCTAGGGGAGAACCTGTTTCTTTCTTTTTCCAGTTTCTAGAGGAATTCATTTTTGCCTAGTGGTCCCCTTCAGTGTTTAAATCCAGCAACTGCATCACTCTGACCTCTGCTTATTCTGATTTTTCTTCACATCCCTTCTGAATCTCCTGCCTCCCACCTTCACTTATAAGGACTCCAGTGATTACATGGGTTCCCATGCCAAATATTACAGGATAATCTTATAATTTTAAGATTCTTAAATTAGTCACAAAGTCCCTTGGCCATGTAAGACAATATAGTCAGAGGTTTTGTGGATGGGGATGTGGGCATCTTTGGGAGGCCACTATTCTGCTTCCCACACCATAATGCCAGAGAGTAATATATTTGCTAGCACCATGTATCAGGTGAAGATGGATCAACAAGCACACTCAGATATTGCTGGAGGTTGGCAAAATCTCCATGCGCAGCCATTTGAATTATCCATAAGATTACAACTGCACTTCCAGGAGTTTTTCTTGCAGATTCACTTAGACAGGGTAAAGATGATTGTTTATACAAGGATACGCACTGCAGCATTTTTGTAACACCAAAGAATTGAAAATAAGTAAAGCAAGACTTAAAAAGAACTGGTTGAATCAGCGCTGGTATACTGATAAAATGCAATAGGCTGCAGCCTTTCATGAAAGATGCTTTTCTCTTCATTTTGAGATGCAAAACATCTTCAAGATGCAGATCATATGTCATTGTTTATAAGAGGAACATTATTTTTAACATTTTAACATCTCTGACATCAGGACGTGTCTTCCAAATAATGATCTGTCATAGTGTAAATGGCAGAATATTTTTTTCTTTCATAGCAATAAAATGATAACGGTGTGTCTTCTGGTCAGTGAGAACTTAAATTTGATGGAATATGGTCATAAAGTGAAAGAAGATTTCAGATTAATGTGTAACTATGTATCATATGTGCAACAAAAATGAATATGTGTAAACATACTTTCTCCTTCCCTATTAGGTCATTACCATCAGCATTCAAACCAGCTTTTTATTCCCCTCATTAAAAAACAAGTCTCCTTTGGATCACATTCTCTCTCACTAGTTACTACCTCTTTTCTGGGCTCTCCTTCACAGCAAAACTCTTCAAGAGACTTAATCTATACTCATTTTCTCCAGTTTCTCTTCTGCTTCTTACTCCTAAATCCATTCTAATAATATCTTTTTGTACCACTAAAAGTCTTCTCATCAATATTACCATTGACCTTGATCTTGATAAGTCGTTTAACAGTATTAGACACAACAGTGATGCCTCCTCTCTGAACTACTTCTTTCGTTCCCCTTATCTTCTAGGGCCCCTCACACTGGTTTTGCTCTTCCCCACTGCTTACTCCTCAGTTTCCTTGCTTTTTCTTCCTTAACTCTTTCACAACTATCGAAAGTTCCCAGGACTTCATGCTTGTACTCTTCTTCTCTACCTACACACTTTTGTGGGAGTCTCCTCCAAACTCACAGCTTGGGGTAATAACTAGTTGATTTGACTCTCACATTCTTATCTCCAATTCAGATCTATTCCCTGACTTTGTGCTTTTATATCCTGCTGTCCGTTTAACATCTCCAAATTAATGCCTAGTGAGTATCTCAAGCGTGAGGATGAAACGTATTTCATCCTCCCTCCCCCACTCCTCCACCCACCTTCCAAAAAACACCTTAGTCCTCTCAGGTTCCCTACTTCAGGTAATGACAGCTCCATTCTTTCCATTGTTCCAGCTAAAATCCTTGGAGTCGGTCTTGATTTCCGACTTCTAGATTTCCTCCTGCAGCTCACATGCAAGCCCTTCTGTATTCCTGCTCCCTCTGCTTTCACAGGTATCCAAAATCTGGCAGTTTCTCACCACTTCCTTGGCTGCCATGGTAGTCTGTCACCAGTCATCATCTTTTGACTGTATTATCAGAATGTCCTTCTTTCTTCCCTCTCCCAAGTCTTGCTCCTCTGCAGGCTATTCTCAAGGGAGTATCTAGGATATCCTGCCAAAATATGTCAGATCATGTCACTCCTTGCTCAAAACTCTCCAGTGGCTCTCTATTTCCTTTAGAATAAAGCCCAAGTTTATATTGTGGCAAACCTCATCCTGATTTGTGGATCTTGGCCTCATTTCCCACTCTGCATCAAAACTCACTCTTCCTCTATGTTCTTCCCCGATATTCACAGAAGTCAGTATCTCTCCTCTTTCAACTTTGCTCAAATGTTATTTTGTCTGTGAGACTTTTTCTAACCACCCTTAAATTGTGTCACCCATTTCTGCACCTTCCAAGGACTCCCTACCCCCATTTCTTTTTTGATTTTTTTTTCATAGTAATTATCATCTTCTATTATAATAGACTATAAAATTGGCATAGTTATCTTATTTATTGCCTGTTTCCCCACACTAGAATATAGACTCCTTGAAGGCAAAGAATATTGACTCTTGTTCATTGACATATGCACCATATTCAATGCCTGACACACATTGAGTACTAAATACTTATTGAAAAGGTTATTTTATTATATGGGTAAAGCACAGTACTGGAAGCATGCATAAGAGAATGGCAACAAAGGCTTCTCTGAAGAGGGGAATTGGATTTCCTGGAGACAAATGGGGAAGGGAAAAATGCTTTCTATTCAATATATTTTTGATCTTTGAATTTTATGCTGTCACATATTTGTAACAATCTAATGAGATCATTTACAAACAGTTTAGAAATATTATGTAAAAGCTTTAACCTCAAGTGTGAGTTAAGGTGGAGTAACCGACTTTAAATCAAGATTATGAAATATCCCACACCCATTTGAGGTCACTTGATACTGTCTTTATTACTGGATGTGTCTTCACTAATTAACTGGTAATTTAATATGTTGGTAAGGAGCAATGTTGGTGATATTCTCCTTTATGACTTCATTCTTTCTCATTCCCCTGCCCTGATTTTAAAAGAATTTTGCAGAAAAATAATATCCAGACAGACAGGGCTTTTCAAATTAGCTTTTGTGAGCCACAGCAACAAGATGTCATCTTCTCTATTAAGGGGAAAAGAGAGGCCAGCCTTGGGTCAGCAGATGGATAGCTGCTGCAACATGGACCAACTCAGTGTGTCTGGCAACAAGACTGGAGCAGAAATAATACTTGATTAAACAAGTACCAGATATCAGCCAGCATGTAATTGTGGGAAGTTAGAAGTAGCAGTTAGGATGTTGCTAAGCAAAGGTGCTTTATTAGCTTTAAGCATTATCCCCTTCAACTGAAATATAAACCCACAGGGGAAACAATCCATGCTTCATTATTGTAAAAGTAACTTTCTGTCTAGAAAACAATTTGCCACCAGAAATATCTTCTTTTAGAAAAGTACATAATTGGCTGCCATTTGACATCATATAGCATTATTAAAATCTTGAAATTCTCTTAATGCACGTTATTTTCCTACCACTGAGCAACATTCTCCCAATCCCAGTGAGTCCCTTGCTGTCTTACCCGGTCTAATCTATTTTGAGAGGTTCTCAGCCAGAGATGATTTTGAAAGAGTCAGGTTCTTGTTACAACTTTGTAAGATTAAATGGTCAGAGAAACATAAAGATCAAATGTAACCATGGCTATTATTACTTTTGATTAACTTTTATTCTGCACAAAATGAAGTTTATAGAAGTGTAGACTGCTACCTCCCTTCATTCTAGTAGAACTATTAGTATCTCCCTCACTATGGTAAACATTTACAGATGGCCACTGTGTGCAAAGTTGACCAGGTAGACCATGCCCCTGTGGCTGTGCTTATTAGAAATGCAAATCCTGGGAATGCCAGGGTAGCTCAGTGATTGAGCTCTTGCCTTGCAATTGTGAGGTACGGGGTTTGATTCCCAACCTCGGTCTTTGCAATCCTATATGCTTAACCCCAGCGCAACTGGTAACTGCCAGGATGGCTCTGCAGCAAAGGTTCTCGCCTCCCAAGCAGGAGGCCCCCAGTTCAGTTCACGCCCCATGTGGCCCCACATCCACCTGTGTGGAATGAAACCAAGTCACAACTAATGATGTACAACTATAGACTGCTCTGGGCCCTCCCCTCTTCTCTCTCTCTCTCTTTCTCTCTCTCCCCTCTCAAACAGAAAAAGAGAAAAAGAAAAAAGGAAGAAAAGAAATGCAAATTTCCATGCCTCCCCAATGACTATCAAACTTACTCTGTGATTCTGGTACTCACTAAGGCTTGAGAACTCTTGAGTGGATGGAAAATAAATAGAAGACAATATCTTTGCTCCTTGGAAAGGTACAATATAATCAGTGACGACTAACTCCTTAGGTATAAAGCAATTTGGTTTTCTCATCAAGCACTGTATCAGTGCATGAGTGGAACTCAACAGAAACTTGCTCATTGAACACATGGCTGGCTGGGTGAATGAATTCAGCAGACTCAGTAAGGGAGCATGATGGATATACCTGCTTCTCTTCTACGCTGTTCTGCCTTCTTTGTGATTCTTTGGTTTCACAAGATTAACAAAATATCCCACGTCTCTGTAAGCAAGACTGGGTTTTGTCATTTTTGAAGTTATACCAGCAGCCCATAGAAAGAAGATGTAGGAAACCAGTACAGACAATTCCTGACATACGATAGTTTGACTTAAGACTTTTCAACTTTACAATGGTGCACAAGCAGCACTCGTTCAATAGAAAGCATACTTCAAATTTTGAATTTTGATCTTTTCCCAGGCTAGCAGTATATAGTACGATACTTTCTTGTGATTCTGGGCAATGGCAGAAAGATGATTTTGCCCAACTAGAGGATAATGTAACTGTTCTGAGCATATTTAGTGTAGGGTAAGGTGTATATAATGTTTGCTAGGTTAGGTGTATTACAACTTATGATATTTGCATCTTATGATAGGTTTTTCTAGGTCCATCATAAGCCAAGGACCACTAGTAGTTATGACATTGTCAAAAAGTTCAAAGTGCTTCATTTACTCTAAGTGAATCCTAGTTAATAAATGACTACTAAAAAATAGTGTGTCATGTCCTAACCAGTGACAGGGGGTGGGGAAGTAGAATTTAAAACTTTGAATTCAGAATATGAAAATATGGCAGAAAATGAGAAAAATAAACAGCTAAAATAAGAACAAATAAGAACAAATAAAACAGATGATTAGAAATAATTCCCAATATATTGATAATGTCAATAGGAATAAGAGGAACAAACTCTCCAGTACAAACTGCAGAGATAGCAGTTTAAATAAAAGAAATTCAAAATCCAGCTATATTATGCTTGCAAGGGACACACATAAAATGACACATTGAAAACGTAAGGACAAGAGAGATTGAAAGTAGAGGAAAAACTAAATACCAGGAAGATGTTAACAATAATGCACCTGAGGCCACCATAGTCACTTTATTCTGTTACCCATAGCTGTAAAATTTCCAGCTTCTGCACATTTTAAAGGAACACATAATTAAATACCACAATTTCAGGTGCAAGATATTTCAGCTGACTATTCAGGCTCATTTTAAATCCTGAGGTCATTTTTTCCCCAAGAAAACGCCAATTTCTATGTTAATTTTCATAAAATAGAGTTGCATTACTATGATTGAGATATTAATTTCATTTTCTTATTAAAATGCTATAGATGAAGACACATTCTATATGAAACATGTTTCAGTCGGAAATTGCATCCTGTTTTGTATAGCTCATGAACTTGAGTCATGAAGCTGCAATCTTAAATCCAATAAAATGTTAATTGAGAGAATGTTGAGGACTGGCAACTTCCTTGATAAAACTCAGTTCAGATTGCCAACGTTGGGCTGGAGAGAGAATCTTCTCGGGAAATGTGTAGTGTGCCTTCTAACTTTGATTTTTCAAGATTTAGAGAAATGTGGCTGATATTTTAAACTGCTAATATATTTCCTCGTATGGCTGCAGTCGTGAGTATGAGATCTCCAAAGAAACCTCCACTCCCTTCGATGGTTCATTGTCAACTTTACACAATCAAGCCTGATTTTATTAATTGTGGGGAGGTCGTAAGTTTTCTAATAGTCAATCCAGTGCTTAAATTATACGGCATGTCTCAAGCCATTTTTTGTTTTGAGTAATTCATCCAAAGAGTCTCAAAAGGAAGTCTTTAAATGTGGAAAACATGAGTTTGAAAAAAGCTGAGAGTTTCAAAATAAGTGCTTTAAAAATAGTAAGGATATTGAACAGTAACTCGGACAATCCTGATCTTGACTTGCTCTGGCCTCTTTAGCAGTCTTTGTACCGAGCATTTGTATTGGGAGGGAAGGCCTCTGAGATGACTCAGCTTTCCCCATAGAACATGACCATTAAGCAGTTCCTATTCTTCTCTTGTAAGAGCGTTACATACTGTGAGTATAATCTCATAATAACAGTGGAAATCCTGCTTAGTGAATAACTGATATTGCTATTCTTTTTGAAGTGGGGAAATGGGGGCATATTTCTTTA
Organism: Craseonycteris thonglongyai; assembly: GCA_004027555.1. Taxonomy (NCBI): domain Eukaryota; kingdom Metazoa; phylum Chordata; class Mammalia; order Chiroptera; family Craseonycteridae; genus Craseonycteris; species Craseonycteris thonglongyai. The sequence goes on from PVKE010015175.1 coordinate 9,833, forward strand.
TAGTTTTTCAGGGGCTCTTAGTTCTTGTGCTATATGAATAAAACCGAAACACAGCTTGTGGTCTTTCCTTTGTTAGTTTGACAATAAGGATGTTGTGTATCAGGAGATTTCAAGACAGCTCTCTGCTATAATATACATTAGTGGGTAGGAACTAATTTTTGAAGATTTATCAATCTGGTGTTTGAAGAAGCATGTCACAGAAAACATTTTATACCTTACAACTCCTTTTCTTAGCTATGATTTATTGGACCATGGTGCTATAAATCATACTTTCTGATTCCCTCCTCTCTTTCTGAATTAAATGACTCATTTTGTAGGGCCAAGATTTTCCTTTTTATTTCTCTTCCTTTTCTTTTTTTCATTTTCACTGAAAACCTTGTTTTCATCTGCCCCAACCACGTATATGTCATTTTTCTGGTCAATTCTCTCATTATCTGGGATTGCTCATTTAAAGAACATTCCTGTAAAAGTCATACATATATTATCTAGGAAATACAAGAAGTAAAAAGATTAAAATACTTGAGTCCTTAAACAACGCACAGATGTCAATATATAAGCCACATTATTGTTTGGAAACATGATAGAAATGAAATTTTATTTTGATTTTTCTTTTCTATTTCAGTAAAGAGTATAATTTTCACTAGGCTTGGAAAATATGAATTGAAATTACAAATCAGTTGTAAGCAACATTTATTTTTTTAAAGCCAAACTTCTAGGCAACCATAAAGAAAATAATCATATTTTAACAGCATTGCAGGTAAACAAACGTATTTGGAAACTAGAAGATTTAAAAGTAAACAATGGAGTAAATCGGTAACTCCCACGTGGAGGGAAGAAATGATATTCTATTCAGGATATCAAACGAAACTGCCATGATCTTAATGGCTGAATGAACAGGCTTCCCGTTTACAATTACATGAGGAGGGTGTTAAAGATTGGCAGTTGCTCATATAAATCAAGTCTGGTAAGAACCATATGAATAAGTGTTTGACATTTTCAGTTGGAAAGAAGCAGCTTGTCTTCAAGTGCTGAGAGATGCCTTCCTCTTGTGACAATTAATCTTTTTTCTTATTTTGCCAAACCAGATTTTTAATATCAACTTTGCATAAGCAAATGCACTGTAATCCAAAGGGCAGAACTTTCTGAAGTGTCAAAGTAGCCAAGATGAAGGGGGTAAATATGACCATATTTGCCCATCAAAACCAAATTTGCATTTGCCAGCCTATTTCACTTAAGTTCTTTCCATTCATTTATGCTGTGTTTCACAATTCTCAAATCTAAAGAAACAGGGAGAAAATGGTGACATACAAATCAGATTGTTTTCTATGTTACATCTTCTCAGAATAATTTAGTTTCTTACTGATCACATGTCTTACATAGCAGTTTCTAGGTTGCTTTTTAAGATCACTCAAGACATCTGAATTCTACTTCTATCTTTACCACTAGTCATGTGGTCTTGGCAAGATACCTAACTTCCTGGCCTTTGTAAAAGTGAAGGAATTTAAATAAATATTTTTTAATGTAACTTCTTCCTCCAAAGCTATTGCCTCAATTAACAGAACCTACTTACTGATCTCTAGAGGAGGAAGTAGAAGGATATGAAAAGACAAAAAGAGAACAAATGCAAAATAGTGGTTATGCCAAAATGTGCTAGGTTGGATTTAAGGCAGTGCCCCACCAAGTTGTTGTGAAAGCAATGACCTCTATTTTTATTTTATTGTTAAATTTATTGGGGTGACATTGATTGATATCAATTACGTTGTTTCAAGGTGTACAATTCTACATTAAAAGCAATGACCTCTTGTCTTGCTAAATATGCATGACTCCATGGCCATTTAAAAGAAATGAATCAATTCACTCTGAGAGTTGTGTTTCAGGACAGAGCTGGAGCCACTTATGTTTCAGCAAGGCACCAAAGTCGTGTAAGTGACCTTCACAGAGTCACTGTTCCCTCAGTGAATTGGCTTCAACTTGGTGGAAGAGCGCAGAGTTTCCAGTATGAGGCAACTACCATCCACGTATATTCAGTATCTCAGAACTCATTTTAATGCATTAGGTTAGATAGGTCACTGGCTTGCCCCACACTTGAAGTGGTTTGATAAGCACCCCTGAACCTTTCTGCTTTGTCTCCAGTATTGCTCTTGTAGCTGTCTGGCTGCTTGCCACATTGTGGAAGCACACTTCTGGAACCTCACTTCTGCTTGCTTGGCCTTGCTTCTGCTCTCACTTTCATCATCGGGCTTTTCCATTGCTGCAAATAGACAAAGCACAGCACTGTGTGGGAGCAGCAGTTTCTGGTGGAATTGGCCTTCTTCACAGGCGTAAATTGTCAGCTGTAGCAAAAAAAAAAAAAAAAGGCACAGGTAGGCAGTCAGTCTCTCAGTATATACCCAAGAAATGAGTAGACTTATTGAAGATGCAAAAAAACTCCACTTAACAATTTCCCAGCCCTACTTCCAATATAAAGTGAGAGTGTATTTTCTTGCCAACACTAAGGGAAAATAAAGGGACTAAACCAGGTACTTTTATATAATTATGTAGCTAATCTTCTTAATAATTTTTAACATTATTTGATATAATTCCAATTTTGCATTGAGGAATTTAAGGCTTAAAAAGGGTAAGTAACCTGTCTAAGTTCAAAGACTTAATACGTACTACAGTTGGACTAAAACCCTTGACCTCAAAATTCCATTTGTTTTTCCACCAGGCTATCTCTTTTAGAAATTACATAGAATAGCAATTATCTTAGTTCCTCTCAAAATCTAAAGATCAAAAAAAAGGGGTGGGGGTTGTGAGTAAAAGATATACACAAGGAAGTTAGGGTGTAGTAACTATATAGAGTTAAGTAGTTTAAACTAGTTACTTTCAATGCTTTGGGTTGAATAGTTTAAACATTTGCTCTTTACTTAAGTGTTATTTTGAAGTTTTCATTTTCAGGTCAAGATTTCCCCTGAAACTCTTATCTAATTAATAGTACTATATTATTTGATTTATAAAGTAATTTTAGGAACCCATCTATAAGGGAATCATACCAATAGTCCTGCAAGACCTAACCTGATTGATAAAAAATAAACAGCTAGTGAACATCACTGAAAACTATAAGGTTCTTATGCCCTTGAGTCTTGCCATGGTACTAATAGATGTTTTTGGTTTGATGTCAGTTGTTTGTCAAGGAATTATAATAATATTTTTCAAAAAGCTTTGCTTTGACTTCCATTACACTGTGAGACTATTTTTCCCCAACCTCCCTACCATCTGTCTTGATTCTACATTGGAAAACCTCCCTGATATTCCATCCAGAAGGGCTAAGTGAAATCAATATGGCAACAGCAGATTGCTGCTGCCTTCCAGTTTTTAAGTGGGATGTTGTTATGATTAACAGTGGCCCATCTCTTTACCTCTCTATTATCCCAATACTAACTCCGAACATTTCAGTCACTCATCACATTTAATTACTTCTATATGCTTTCTAAAAATGCATATTTTAGCATAAAGCTAAAATAAATGTGAACAAAAAGGATCAATTATATTTAGCTTTTGGCAGATTTGGAATGGTATGGTTTTCCCTTTTTGTCTAGTTTGGATAAAGATACTTCAATATATACGAATATCATGTGTTTTAAAACAGGGGCAGTGAAAATCATGAACAAGATCTATATACTTTATGTGCCATATGCTTAGCTAGAAATTGTATAGAATACTTTATTATTTTACTATCACTACCCCCAATAAGAAAGAAATTTTTTAAAACTTTGTAACACCTAATTATATTATACAATCTGTCACTGTTGATTTTTCATAATCCAGCCAGTAATTAATATATATATCTCTATAATTGTTAGAAGATAACATTTCATAGTGTGGCAGTTCTGAGTAATGACAAGCATCCAATAGTGGTTGAAGTAGAGATTCAGGGCCATTGAAGACAGTGTGATAAAAAAAATGGTAATACTTGGGCATTGCATGAATCATTCACATATAGAAGTCTCTCAGGAATAGAGTAGATGTTTGGAAAATATATTCACGAGACATATGATTGCAGGTGTCAGAAATTTTAACTAAGGTAAAAAACAAATTTGTTGATTCATATAAGAGGGACGGCTGAAGGTAAATTCCACTTCAGATATAATGTAGGGCATTTTTTGTTTGTTTGTTTGTTTTTTGTTTTTTGTTTTGTTTTGTTTTTTTGATCCATCTCTCATCTTGGCTTGTCTCTTTTACTCTTTTGTTTCTCGCATTCTCTGCTGTTGCAAACAAGCACTCTTCATGCCTCCATATGGCATGAGAGATGGCCCTGGGCATCCCCCAGATTTCCAATTTCTTTGTTTAGTAGAGTATAAAGAGTACTTGTTACTCAAAAAGCCCACATACAACTCCCAGGACAAGATTCTCTGTAGCCCTGCTTGTATCCTATATCCTCTTCTGGCCCAATCACTGCAAATGAAGAGATGGGGATCCAACAAGGTGTGCTTGACTATTGAAAAGGGGAATAATTGGGGCAAAACCTTATAATACAGATGAAGAGGAAGACGACAGCCAAAGGCAAAAGTCATCAATTAATATGGAAGAAAATTGTTTGGTCCTGGCCAATTTGTTATGGGTTAATAACTGCTATTCCTAGTTGATATCAAAGTCCTACAGTTATATTTAGCTACTTAGAGCTAAGCAGGTTGGCAAATGTCTCTCAAGCAATACTTATGTATTCTCTTTGAATGGCTTTTTTTTGGTAAATATTTTGCCTGGTCTCAGTATTTACAGTGTAAATTTTCAAGCTTCATCAAGTGTACATGTCTTGCCTATTGCTCTGCCTGGCTTAGAGTAGAACCTCAAAAATGTCTGTGAAGTAAATCATAATAATAATGCTTTTTCTTCCTTTTGTAGAGCAAATGTTAGAATATGGTTAGCACTAGCTGCTCTGTAACAGTATAAGTTCTTGCCATTTTAATTGTCTTTCTTTCAGTTGGGTTGGTACCCTCTCTCAAATTCCTGATCTCTCCTCCCCATTGCCCTTTAGTTTAGGAAATAAATAGCCTAGACATTTAAATAACTTTTAGCTCACAGTATCTTTAGAATGACCTCTCACTGCCATCCCCACCCTGCCTTGTTAGTCTCTCACTAAAACAGAAAAGAAAAAGTTGATTTCAGAGATACTTGGGGATTATTAAAACTAGCATAAAATGAATAATTATCATGTGTTTGTTTTTTTCCTAATATAAATGCAAATATTCTTTATGTTCAAAGCAAGTAAATTTTTTCTTTATCTTGCTTAAAATTGTAATAAATAGTAATAAAATACTATTGTTAAAGAAAAATGTCAAGATAATTTTTTCACATTTAAGTAAAAAAAAAGCATAATATATACAATCTAATAAGTCTTGTTATTTATATATGAATATATAATTACATATAGTTACTCATATATATATATATATACACAAATATAAATGCAAAAGTTATTAATTTGCTACTACACTGCTAGATTTACTTTGTTAATAATGTTTTAGGATCTTGTATTTAATTCATAAATGAGAATAAATTTTTTTATTTTGTGTGTGTGTGCACGTGTGTATGTGCATTCAGTTCTCTTCTTGTGCAGTTTTTTATATATATATATATTTATTTATTTAATTTTTATTCATTTATTTTTGACAGAGAGAGAGAGATACAGAGACAGAGACAGAGAGAGAACTGAACTGGGGGAGCTCCCAGTTCAGCACATGGGTCCACACGGGCCGGGGCCGGGATTTGATCCCCGGTCCCCGGCACTGCAAAGTGAGCGCTTAACCCACTGAGCCATCCCGGCTTCCCTTGTGCAATTTTGGGAGTCAAGATTTATGTAAATATTGTAGAATGAGTTGAAAGTTCTACTCGTTTTCTAAACTCCAGAATAGTTTAATTAAGATAGGTATTTTTCGAATGTCTGTAAGTATGTTGATTTTATTTCTAGCCAGATTGCTAAAGTCTGGAAAAAAAATTAATTTTTTTTGTTTTTCCTCTTCTAGTTCTTATGTTTTATTTTCCATGTGTTACTATATAAGCAAGGACCTTTGATACAACTTGCATAGAAGCAGATGGTGGACATATTTCTCTTTCTCTTGATTTTAAAGTGATTGCTTCTAACATTTTACTGTTAAAGTTTTTGGTCTAGGTTTTTGGAACTACTCTTATTGGGGTTATATTTAGCTTACTAGTGGTATTTTTCACTAGTATATCAATTTTATCATGCCCTTTTTTTTTCTTATAGTGAGAAGATAGATTTTTTTTTCTCCTTTTACTTATAAATGTGGCGAGTTGTATCTTGAGACTTCTGTAAAATCACCTATGTAATTCTGGGAATTTTTAAAATAAAGCATTGTATTGAATATTGTCAGCTTTCTGTCTTCATCTATTGAAATCACTATATAATTTTCTCCTTTATTTAATGAATATTATGAATTACATTAATTTATTTTCAAATAGTAAATATATCTTCCATTTACCAGCAAACCATATTTGATCATTATGTACTATCTTTTTTTATATATTGTGGATTCACTAGCACTTATATGTAGAATCTAAAACAAAAAAAGAAATGAATAAGTGAAAAACACAGAAACAAAATTCCCATAGAAAAAGTATCTGATTTGTGGTTACCAGAGGTAGGGATCAGAGGAGGGAAATTGGAAGGTGGTCAAAAGGTACACGTTTTCAATTGTAAGATAAATAATAATGACTACAGTTAATACTATTGTATGACATAATTTTAAGTTAAGAGGGTAAATCCTAATTTTCCACAAGAAAAAAAATACTTTACTTCCTTTTTTGCTTTTCCTTTTTTATTGTATCTATATGAGATAATATATGCTAACCAAACTTATTGCAGTAATAATTTTACACTCTAAGTCAAACCATTGTGCTATACACCTTAAACTTCTACAGTAATGTATATCAATTATATCTCAACAAAACTGGGAAAAAATAGTGTATATAAATAAAGTACATATACAAGGGCTGTCTAGAAAGTATCTAGTCAGGTACTAGGAAAAATAGAGGCATTTATGGTTGGATTTTTTTCTGGATAGCCCTTGAATATATAAACTAATTAGATTCAAGTCACATAGTTTGCAATTAAAATATGTAGATATTTAGACACATCTCATCAAATCAGAGCAGAGGAGTTATTTAAAAAATGTTCTAAATTTTTAGATTGTTAGGATACAAATTCTAAAGCTTTCACATGGCACTTACTCAGCAATAGAAGGTGATATCTGCAGTTGTGCTGGCCTCTCTTATAGGCTGGTTCTGTATAGACTCCAGCTGGAGCTTTATTCTCTGTTCTTTGGATTGTCCTTTCCATCCTGTGCATAAAATTAACAAAAGATTATTCACTGGTTCAATGACCTTATTCAACACTGCTCCTTTTTGGCAGAATAGGGTATATTTATACAAGGTCCAAGCTATTCTTTAAACACTCAAGTCACTGACTCTAACTATTAATAATTAGCACTTACTAAATTGATTTTGTGAGAAATGAACATTTTATAAGGCTTTGCAAAGCTGACAGGTATTGCATCTTTCCTGTATCTCCGTATCCCTTTTCTCCCTTTTCTCTTTCTCTTCTTTTATGTATTCCCTCTACCTCTCTCTTTTCTGTTAGCATGCCTTCTCTCCATTTCTGTCCTTTAAATTTCAGAACCAATGCACTCTCCAAATGTGGGCCTTGTTCAAGTGCTGGTTTAAGCTCTTTTGAAACAAATGATTTGTATATATGAGATGACAGCATGTTTCCCATTTAGATTCTTTGGAAATGAAGTGTGATAGAAGATAGACAGTGTGGGGAAGCAACATTGAGAAAAAAAAATGTGGCCTACTAAAAAGTTTCATTAAGATGGTCAATTTTACAGTTTACAGCAGTACAGTGTTACTGGTCATTGATTGGTTCTGGGTTGCACGTGTACCAAAAAACGTGAGTACCAAACAAAATTTTCCCATAAAGAGTAATTCTTGTTACTCATAATTAGCTGGTTTGGAGGCACAATAATTACCAAACAAACGACGAGAACCAGGACAAAATTTTCACGTCAAAATGTGCCAAGTAACAAATTTGATGAGTTTCAAAGCAATTGAGTACCAAGTATGACTGTATTTTTCAACTTGACAAATGTGTATATCTAAAATGAGGCAGCATAGCCTAATGGTTAAGAGTCCGGACTGGTTGGATTCAAACCCAGCTCTTTCGTTAGGAGCTCCATGGCTTGGATAAGATCCTAAACCTCCTTTGTATCAGCTCCTTCCTCTATAAATTGGAGGTAATAATTGTACTTACCTCCTAATGCTGTTGATTAAATGAGTTAATATTTGTAAAGTGCCTAGAATAGTGTTGGATATATAGCAAACACTAGTTTCCTAAATAGATAAAAGAGTAAGTAAATGGGAAAAATTGGACAAGAAAGTAAGATACAAGTCATATTACAACAATATGTTTTTCAAAGGTAATTATTTTGGGGTAACCTGGAAGTTAAAAGATGAGTCAATTTTCAAAAGAAAACATGGTGTACAAAAAAACAAACAGTACAAATGAAATCCATTACAATAACTTGAAATTATACCTACAGAATAAAGTCCCATTTGTACTTTAATTAAGAATAGTTTATAGGGTTTTTTAATTCAGCATTTACTCATATTCACTCCTTTAGATTCTACAGACTTTCTCTCATAGTCATGCTCTTTTTAAAAATATTTCAACGCCTTTTTTATTGAGTACGTGAACACACTAATTTTAGCTCCAATTGTTATATTTTCAAAGAAGCCAAAAAAAAAAAAAAAAAGAAGTGTTAAGCCTGACTGTTTTGAAAGAATGATTCTATAACAAGAAACTAGACTGTGGCTTGAAAATGATTGGTCTTATTAACTGGAGAGAGAAGTATGGCCAATGGAAAAGGAAAAAAGGAACAAGTGATGATTATATCTTACACTTTCATCTTAGGCTTCCCAAAGCACCTGAAACCAAGTCTCATTATCATTTCTTTAAATAGAGGAAGCAAGCGAGATAGCCAGTTAAAAGTTTGCTTCCCAAGGTCATACTCCAACTTGCTAACATAGTGATAAAAATCCAATATACTTGGTTGGTGTCTGCTGCCCACTTATCCTCTCTGTATCGATTTCATGCATGATGAGGAAAGGAGATGGGCAGAGAGATCTTGGTCTTTCCAGCCCCACCATCTTGCTCAGCAGCTCGACTTTTTATTAATTGTTGATTGCATCTTTACAAGCTTCTCTTCACACCTTTTCTGTTCAGGCAGAATTCTTGCTATTTGAAAGGTCAAAATGACATGTCTATTCCCTGACTGTTCTCTTGTGCCCCTGCTGCCCTTTCTCATTCGTTCAGCTCCTGGGGAAGAATTTAAGTCCTCAAAGTGTTTTTGGTTTTTTGTAGGTCTTTGTTTTATTGATCCCTTTCCCCTGGAAATCCTGTGTGTTTATGGTTGGTTTCAGAAAGCTTTGGGGATTTCGTTAATTGTGAATGACTTTTGCTTGCCTTTTTAATTCTTTTGAGTTTTAATTCATTGTCCATGTCTTCACACCCAAATAAAGAGAAGGATATAGAAAGGGCTGCTATGCTATCCAATAGGGTAGCTACTAGCCATAGGAGCCTATTGAAATTGAAGGCGGAACTTAAAGTAAACAAAATTACAAATTCCACAGCTCAGCTGCACTACGCATATTTCAAGCACTATGTAGCCACACATTCTCTCTCTTGGCTTCAGCCTCGACCTAGTCACCTCTAGAGTGGAAAGATTGCATTAGTTGATTGTAAGATTCCTCTGGCAGCAGCATTCTCTTATTGTCGAGGGACTTTCCCTGGGTTTGACGGTGGCAATCACTTTCTCCATCTAGCAAAATGTACCTCTCTTGTACCCTTGTATGTTGGAACCACGTGCTCACAAATCATATGGTAATGTATTCAACAAAAGCTTTGTGTACTAAATATAGCCTCAGCTTTAAAGAACACTTTGTTTTTCTTTTATGAATGTTGGCAGCTGTTTTACTATGAAATAGGTCTCAGAAAGAGATGAGGACATATTCTATTTGAGATAAAAGTCTCATCTGAGTTATAGAATTGACACTGTAATAAATGCTATTACAGTTAATGAAATCAGGATAGCTGCTTATTTTTATGTGATTTTATGAGACCAATTTTTCCAAAGTTCTATGTGTACATTCTGAACATTAACTAGCAGTAGAATCTATTCTCAGTCAATTAGAATTATAAGTTGGTCTCAGCTCCACTCTTTTTTTTTGTAGTTCTGAGGTTGTAAGAACAACAGAGTAAGAAAAATAGACTTTAAAATCATAAGGACTAGAATATCCCTTTTTTTTTTTTTTTGCTACTACTTACATGTAAGGGCAACAATTAATTATCCAATGAGAAACATTTATGAACCTTAGCTTACAAACTAAAATTAATGATTTTTAAAATAAATGCAAAATTTCTGTTTGTATTCCCTTTGAAAAGTAAATGTGACAGTATGGTATTAATCATCTTAAAAAGGGGAATTTTCAAAGTGCTGATTATATGTGCTAATTGTCTTTTGCTTGTTGTTTCAGTCTCTTAACTAGGAAGATTCTTAGTGTATGTCTATTTTCCCCCTACTTTCTTCAGGCAGAAATTTCCTTGAGAGAAACTGCCTGAAAAAATCATTAAGTAGAAGTTTTATGAGCCTAGGAGGGATAACATTTGGAGATGACTGATTATATGATTGCAGCTAATTGTTTGTGGGACTTGGAAAGTCTCTTACATCTTTAAGGGGAATCCTTTCACTTGTAATCCATCAGAGGAATTACAGTTTTCTCTTAGGATCAACTTCCTTTGGGGTGTCGTAGAGAAATATTTCTGAGACAACCTTGTACCAGCTTCTGTCTTATTAATTTTTATAAAAATAATCCCTCTTTTGTCACTAAAATACAGATTATAGCTCTGAGGCCATCCTCAGCTAAGATGTTTATCCTTCACCAAGATTATTTGAGACCTCTTTTGTTTACATGTGAGAAATTATATACTAACTTTGTCCCATTAGAACCTTACTGATTTGAAAGAACTACTATACTTACTAAACAGGGGTAACTCACTCTATGAATATCTTGCTTTTTTATTGTTATGAATAGCATTCATTTATTGATGTATTAAGTTATTATTATTTATGATCATAAGAACACTGAACATGAGACCCACCCTCTTAAATTTTTACATGTAAAATACAATATTGCTAATTAAAGGCACGATGTTGTTCAGAAGATCTCTTGCTTTTGAACTGAGCTAATCTGTGAGTAAAGTGCCTAACGCATTGTAACTTCACTATATTTTTATGCAGTGTAATTATTACCTATTATTTTTGTCATCTCTTCATCAAAGGCTTTGAGCTATTTTACTAAGTTATAGTTAATAACATTAACTATGAGACTACAGAGATGTAATCATGCCTGCCGTCCTTAGCCCATGTCAAAATCCTGTTCATGTTTTTGTTTCATATCTTCTATAGGACAATGCTAGTTACATAGTAAATACTTTCAATAATTCATTCAACAAACATTTACCAAATACTTCCTGTATCCAGTACACTGTGACTAACACATATATACACACATGTGCATATGTGTGCATGTGCACACATATACACATGCACCCTAACCTTAGGATTTGAGATCATGAAGATCATCTATGTCTCAATGTATTTGACAAAAGCTCTACTTGCCTGGTTCTCATTACCACTGGGTTGGGAAAATATGTGATGTTAAGCTATTATAAAACTGTGGCTTTATTGGAGGATGGGATGAGAATTGCAAAAACATAAAACAAAAATGTTGCTTATTTGTAACCTCTTACCCATTTTATACATGATGTTAGTCTGATAAACTCTTGAATTGTAACCGTGAAATAAAGCTGGGTGTGTGCATGTTGTGGCAAATAGAGATTTTAACAAAAATCTTATCCATTGGAGAGATTTGGGTGATGTTTGGTGAGAAATGGTGCTAGAAGCCATGTGGAATCGATCAGGATGAAGAAATTAAATTGGGAACTGAGGAATGTGGGTTTAGGCACAAAGTCAGCCAGATTCACATATTGCCCAAATGTCTATCAACCCAGATATTAATCGTTACCAGGCAAGAAACTGTATAATTTCTTGTAACCTGAGCTAATAGTAAAAAAAAAAGTATCAATACGACATAATTGAATAGAAATCCATCCAATACGACATAATTGAATAGAAATCCATCCATCATGAGGCCTAGTTTAAAACCAGGAAATGCCAGGAACCCTTGGAAAGAGCTATTGTGAAAACCAGGTAACTTCTTTGTCTTTCTGTCCATTGAAAGCAATATTATGTTTGCTCTCCAATCTTAGTTAAGAAGGATGAGGCTGAGGACCAGAAAGGAAAACATCCCCAAGGTCACTCTGTACCTTGTTTTCTTTTCTCTCTTATTCAGACTGACACAAAAAAGTCTTAGAGACGCCTGTAAGAAGAGTGCCGTCATTATTTTTCCAGTCACTAGTTCTAACTTCTTCCTCTCTTTCTTTACCTTGCTGATGCTGGGAAGGTAGTTGCCCTCGCTGAGCATGCAGATACTGCTCTTCACTGCCTTTGAGACAGCAGATTAATGGAAAGGGAAATGAGTACAGTCTGTGCAAAAGGGAGCATGCTTAGCATCACTCCCTCAGCCAGCTGACCGTGTAGAAAAGTAATTGCCAACCGTGATTTGGAGCCTGCGTATTGCAGGCAGTACATTTAAGTACATACATAAGCCTTTCTTGATCACAAACTCTGACTGTGTCACTTTTGTATTCTTATCTAGCTTTTTCTTCATTTCTCCTCACAGTTGTTCTAGGGTATAGAATTTGAACATGAATACTCAAACTCCATTTCTTGTACTCTGACTGAAGTGTGATTAACTCAGAATAAAACGAATTCTTTCCTGCCACATAAGCCACAATGCGGGGGGGGGGGGGGTGGCTTTCATAGCACTTAACTTTTTCAGAGCTCATGAGCATGCCCTTCACAAAAACAGTATCAGACTCTTTACTTAGTGCACAACAATGTCATTGATCCTCCAAGCCATTTATATAAAATCTAAAACACCAGCAATCACGTTATTTAGTATCTGACATCTGCTTGGTTATACTTACTTTATTCACAGTACAATATTGAGTCAAGAAAAATTCTAGCCCAATACTAAAGAAACATTAGAGAGCAAACACATCAGCTGGAGAGACTGAATCTGCACTCCACTCCAGAAATTCCGTAGGTCAGCCATGGGAGGGGCCTGAGGCCTTCAGCTCTGACAAACCCTAAGGTGAAGTCTCAAACCCTGAGTTGATGTTTAAGTGACACAGGCTGCTGGGTCACAAACTACATGAAGGTGCAGTGCTTCTGTTTGAAGGGCCTGCACCAAGAACCTCTTACTATCAGATACCTAAAAACCACACACACACACACACACACACACACACATGTACACACATACACACACAAAAACCTGCTTTTATTTAAGGTGGGAGATTTGGTAGGTTCATTTCATTGTAGAGTGGTAACACATCTTCTTTACAAGACATTTCAACTGCCTTCAAGGAAATAGCAAAGAGAGTTAGAGTACCATTAGGATAGACCATTGAGAACATCCCTGACTTTAAAGCCCCACACAGAGAAGAAGCCGTTAAGTTAGGCAGCCATTCTGTGCTTACTAGGGGCAACACAGTATTGCTGACACATTGCTTTAAAAGGGCTATTTAAAACCTCGAGTCAATTGGTAATTATTGATATTTATTACTGCACTGATGAAACCCCTAGTATATACTTACTTTCTAAAGGTTGGTAATAAAAGCAGATAAACTGATAATCAATTAGTCATTTGGGGGAATTTCCCCCTGTTTAATTTGCTTCTCACTCTTATTCTCCTGCATTGCTTGTGTGTGTATGTACATAATTTTGAGTAAAATACATATATTAGAATAGAATCTATACATAATACATTAAATATATAAATATATATATATTCATATTCTAGTTCTTTGGGCTGTTATAAGGAAGAAATAAATTATTATGTCTAGCCCTTTCTTATTTGGAGCTGCACAGTCATATCATTAAGTTAATTATGCCAGCAAATTAAAAAGGATCTAGTTATTTGGGAACAGCTATTCAGAGTGAATTGTTTCTTAATGCCTATGCACATGGGTTGGTTTGATGGGAGAAGAGGAAGTCTATAGGTCAGTGCAATATTTCTTGTATTTTGCTATCAGGGGCTTTTACTCCTGCCCTTGAAAGGCTCAGAAGTACTGGATAAACCACATTATCTTTCTTATGGGTATTAGGAATAGATATTCTCATTAACACTCAGCTTGTGAATTATGGAGCTAGCCATTTATTGTACAGAATAATAAATTGTCCAGAACTATGTGTGTACACACTTATGGGCTCTAAGTATTGGCTTCTCTGCCCAATGCAGTTCAGTTATTTGTAGAAGCCAGACTGGAACTTCTATAGTCTGGCTTCTACAAATAACTGACAAACTTATCAATTGAAAATGGATCCTCATTGTGTATTTTGCCACTTAACAATTCTCAAACAGTTACTCTTAAGTATAAATTTAAGGCTGGTGTATTCTCATTTTTTTAATTATCAGAAACATAGAAAACCTAAGTGAGACCTTACACTTTCATGTTTCACATATGTGTCTGCCTTACAAAACCAAGTTATTCTTAGTTGAATGTTGTATTTGCATATATTTCATATGAATAGTGGTTTCATGAGTCAAAAGTTACTTGCTACAATATATAGAAAACTAATACAAAACAGAATACTTGATTTTCTTGGTGGGGATGAAATAGAAGGAGATATTAGAAAAATCTAATATATTCTATGGCATAGCCTGTATTCAATAGATTGCTATTGAATTACAGATTGATTAATAATTGTGTAGTAGCTTTCAGAAGTCAACAGAAGAGTTTGAAACAGTATTCACTATTATCAAGTTTGAATTGGGATCTCATCCTTTGGGGGCCTTTTCTATGGATGCTCTAGCCACCTTATCAAGAGTAATCTTTATGAGGTTACACATGTTTACTCAATTATTGTCTCTGAAAGAAGGGTAGCGCTGTAGTCAGTAGTCGATACATTGGTAGAATGGCTCTTGTTGTATCTGAAAATTTGTTGATGAATGCAGGAGTTATCATTTTAGAGAATTCAGGAAACCCAGATAAGCATTCTAATGATGTAATTGTGCAACTATTCATATGAGTATAAAATAAGCAGGCCAAAAATGAATGAGAGGTTGGAGGAAGAGAAACCTCCTGGTTTTAGCTCCAAATTGATAAATCAGATGTACATTTTAGGAATGTTGCAATAAACAAATATTCATTGTTTTCTCTACCAATACGCCAAGCCTCCCAAGATTTTGGAAGTGTTGCTCTGTCACACAGCGGGCATTCATTCTATTCTCTCCCAGGCAGCTAGAGCAGATCCTGGCATGAATACTTTTCATGTTTGTAATCACAACCTGACTGAAAAAATCCTCACTAGATTAGGCATTGATTTAAAGCAAGACTACAAGGAAGTACTATATATTCATACTCTTTTGTGAGGAAGCACTTCTAGTGCTTCCAAGCACTAACTTCTAGTTCTACCAAGGATGAGCAATGAACAGTGACTGTAAAATGCTTGCTATAAAATACCACGAATCTATATGGTATAATCATGACTGAATTCATGCATGTTGTACTTTGTCGTTGTTATTATATTTTTGTTCTTTCATATTTGATTGTCTTTTTTTTTTTAATTCCATGGTGTTTCAGCCTTACTAAGGGAAGATATTTGGGTTCATACACAGGGCAGAGTTTTATATGAGCAGTTGCACACATCTGACCGCCAGGTTGGTGCAGGCCATACGAATCCAAGTGAAGGAGACCCAGATGGGTAGTGAAACGCAGCAGGCTTTCCGAATTTGTGCTGTTAGACTAGCTGCTTCTGTTCCCCTGCCCATTCCTAATCTGGAGATTCACCCTCCAGAGGTAAAGAGTCTGTCTTATTTTAATAGAGTTTGTGATATATCTAATTCTGGTGCATACCAGAAACATGGGTGGTAGATGCCAGTGCTATTCCATACTCTAAGCAAACCCAATTAAAGAAGAACAAAAAGAACAATGTTATATTGAACAGAGGCAAAAACTGGACCCTAGGACAAAAAAGCTATGTGGTTGTTGGGCCATGGTCATCAAATATTACAGTATAGATATATTTATAATAAATACAAACAGAGAGGAATCAAAGATTCTGTGTGGAAATTAAATATTTAAAGTTGTTCTAATGACACAGGCACGATAAAATAAAATGATCCTTATTAAGCATCTTTCTGTGAGTCAGGTATGCTTCTAAGAGCATTATACGAACAATAGCTAAGGGAGGCTAAGAAATTCACTTACGTTAGACAGATACAGCAATGTTTATTAATATGCATGTCATGAGCATTCAATAGAAGGAGCATCCCTCCAAGTTACTGTAATGTTGGCTAAAGTGTAGTCTTTTTCCCTCAAGGAGACTATGGTCTTGAATTCTATCTTAAGAAGTTTAGATTTTTATCTGTAATACAGGAAGAAATTTGGAATTTTTCTATGAAAATTCTTTCTATGGAAATTTACTCTATGGGAATTTCTTCTATGAGAATGTGATGCTATTGGAACTTTTGGAGGTAGCCAACAGCTATCTCAGAGCTGTGTATTGGAAAGATTTTTCTGATTACCGGTATACTGTGAAAAATGCATCTGAACTTGAAGGTCATTTGGGGAGAAAACATGAGAGGATGGATGTGATAGTTGTTGAAAACACAGGATGGAAAGAGATTAAACTTGGAAATGTAGACTCAGGGAAGCCTGGATAACTCAGTAGGTTGAGCCCTCACGTTGCAGCCCTGGGGCCCAAAGATCGAATCCTGGCCCCGGCCCATGTGGGCCTATACACTGAACTGGGGTCTGCCCCCAGTTCAGTTCTTGCTGGGGCCCATGCAGGAGCTCCCAACCCAGATCCTGCCCTGCTCAACCCCATGCCCACCTGTGGAATTGAAAATATATCAAAAACTAATGACATACCACTACGTAGACTGTTCGAGGCCCTCCCCCCCCTGTCTCTCTGTCAATAAAACAATAAAAATAAATCTTAAAAAAAAGGAAATATAGACTTGCCGAATGCTCACACACTGTTTGAGGTAAACATGAGGTCAGATCAATGAACACATGTGAGATAACTTGTGGCTCTTTGTCTTTGGACCTGCGCCGAAACCAAGCGGACCTATTTGTTTTGTTTAAACCTCTGATTTTACTTACACTGTTTGTTTGTTTGTTTGTTTGTTTGTTTGTTTGTTTTGGAAAGGGCATTTGAATCCTTGTGGTCTAGCTCACCAAGGTAGTGATTCAAGTGGAGGGACTGGAAAGAAGCCACAATAAATCATAAACTATAAGGCCCCAATAACCTATTGTCCATTCCCAGAATGGAACTGTGGTTATTGAAGTGTGTTGCTGAGTAACATGATTAATTTTAAAAGTCTGTGCATAATCCTATCAATCTGAATAGATCAGGAGACTAAGGCAAAGAACTAGGGCCAGGAGATCAGAAAGCAGTTGACAGAGGGAAAACACAGAACACAATTCCTAAAATAGGGCTCAGATCTGGACCTGTAAGGGTTAGAGCAAAAGGAAAATGGACATAACAAAAGAAAAAGTAATTAGGTATCAAAGGCTGAAAACCTGAGAAGAGAAAACAGATAGGAGGGATTTAGGATCCATGCAGAGAAACTGACAGCACATAGGGAAAGCAATAGTGAATATGGTACTCTTGATACTATGCCAAGTAATTGCTTCAGCTCAAGTTAGGAGTGATTGTCCTGCGTTAGTAAGAACCAGCGGCCTTAGTTGGACAGCCCAAGTCTTATAGAAAGAGATAAATAGGAGGCAAAGAGCTGGACAAGGCAGTTCTTGACACATTCATTCCAGATAAGAACTCCATTTCCTGGAGTAAGGGAGAAATACCCGTAATCTTTCTTAATTCCTTCCTTCTCTCTTCCCTTAGTCCAGAGCTGCAGTTCTTAACCTTTGAGTGGGAAACACTTTCAGAATTGAGTGAATGCTAGAGACTCACTCAGAGAATTGCAAAGATTTAGGAACCCTTAAAGATTACCTATAATTATAGGGGTTCACAGATTCCTCTCAGCCCTGCAGCTGAGAACACTAGCCCAGGATGAGATTAGGTCAGCTCTTCTGCAGCCCACCCTCACTTCTCTTGGGAAGTTGAAGGCTCTGCCTCCTTCTTATATATGCATAACTGGCAGAAGAGAGGGTGGAGTTGAGCTAATGTCCTCAGTTCTTGAATCCAACTGCACATGTCTGTATATATGCACTGATTCTGGCTGAGTGACACTCTTTCTAGGGAGTAAGGGGAAGGAAGGGGTATTAATCATAGCACAAAAAACATTACCAACAGTAACAACTACCAACAAGCATTGCAGGCCTGTTAAGTACCAGCCACTATATGGTATAGTTTACCTATACCATATAATATATATACATATAATATATATACATATACATATAATAATAAACATTATTATACCTAATTTACCAATGAGGAAACTAAGTCCATAAGGAGCTCATTTTGATTCATCCAAAGGCAGATGTCTATGCCTGTCTCACCATAAGGAATTCTCCCTTCTATATATTTCTAATTTTCTCATTTTGCTTATAGAGACAGTCTTTCTTTTTGCCCTTTACAGAGCAAAAATTAATCTTAACATTTCAGAGTTTTTCTATTCAATGTTAGCTGTCAAGTTAAATAAGGGCCACCACCAGTGTATAAATGCCTCTGTGGAAATTAGTAAAAGGCTTTCTTCCAGGTGGATGCAGCCCAACACCAGGGTACACGGCTGAGCAAGCAGACCTTGGGCCAGATTTCAGCTTCCTTACTCCTTGGCCAGATGCCTTGTGCAGTGAACAACCTGTGCAACTCTACGTAGTAGCCTTGGTCCAGATTCTTCAAAATACTATTAGAGGTGAAGAGCCAAGAGCAAAGCTTTCAGGAAACACTGTAATGTATCCATGACAGTTTCTTGGTGATCTGATATGCAATGGCTCTATCTTCTTAAAAACAAATTGCTGTGGAAGTTTATTCTTTTGAAAAAGCATGTATTATTAAAATGGGAAAATAAAACTCTCAACAAGAAATCAAGGTAGATAATAACTCTTTCACAGTTCATCAAATGAAAATATATCAATAATGAGATGAAGACCAATTCAAAACAACTTATGTTGTCTTTGGGCCTCAAAAATAATCTCTTTCCCATTATTAAGGAAAATGTGAACCTTTTTTCTATTTCTCACAAATTCATCTCTGTTTTTCAAGAGTTGATCGTGTTTAGCTAAAATTGCTTCCACTTAGTTATTATAGTGAGATGACAAATATGTTATTGTTGGTGTTTATCAGCATTATTATTAGTCAGTTGTCAAATCTTTAAGGAAAAATCATGGGCTAAAACTCTTAAAAAGTAATCTTATTTTTATAAATATGTTCCCAAATAATTACCTGTGTCCAATATCCACTTAGCCTTAATATGAATTTCTCAGTTAAAAGAAAAATAGTTATAGATAACTTAGATATCTGTTAGGAAAATAAATAGAAGTGATAAGGCTTGATTTGGGATGTATTATCCTCCATATTGATCAAGAAGTTTCAAGTTTGTCTCAGCTACACAGTTTCTTTTTCTAGAATTTGATGTTTTTCTTCAGAGAACATAAACAATTTTCTAGTTTAGTCCTAATGCTGCCCCCAGTTTCCTCTGGTTATATACATTAATGTTTAAGCAAAGAAGTCCATTGAATTATTTAAGAAACTTAAAGCAATAACATTATCCCAGAGTTAGACTGCCAATTTTCTGCAAATTCTCCAAAATGGTTGCCATGAACACATCACATCATTGCCAGATAAAGTGAATTTTCTTTGTTCCTCTTCAGCTTTAGTGTCTTTCCTTGCATGGGGATGTGTGACAGTGAGTTGCTGAGTGGCCATTAGCCAACTCTGAAGTGGTGATCATGCAAAGGGAGGTTTGGAATTTGGGAGGCTGTATTGAACACAAGACTCACCTGATAGTCACTTAAAATCATTCATTTTAAGTAGAGAAAAGAAAAGCCCTCCAAATATGTCAGGCTAGAATCTCTGGGTTCCTTTTATGAAGAGAGAGAAAGAAAATAAGCAAACACTATCTATGGCAGGAAAGATAAACTCTGAGAAGCCAGAAATTCTATGGGTAACAAGAGGGAAAGGCACTAGACCCATAATAATTTACACATAAGTCCAGTAAATGGTTTCAAAATTGTGATTAAATGAAGGCAAAATAGTGAACATAGTTTGTTGAAGGAACAAAGAATCTAGGAGCTAAGAGTCTTAGGTGGTACACGGATATAACATGAAAATATATAATAGAAACAGAAATGTATGGTACTGAGTGACCCCTTAGTATCAGTGTACAAAGGCTGGGTGTTAGATAATTTCTCTCTTAGGAATCAGTGGCTATAGCTAGTCTTGGGCTCCTGAACTGGGCTGATTTGTCTTCATATTGGACCGTGCCTTTGCTTTCCTTACCTCTAGTTCCATCAGGGCATTGACACCCAACCAGTTAAACATTAAGAAGGCTGGTTGAATTTTTCATTCTTTTCCCTGTATTTTAGTGTTATGCAGATTGTAGCAATCTGACATTCTTCAGCCTTGTCTTCAGTTCTGTCTCTGAGTATGAAATTCTAAACAGTTCATGTTTTTCTATTAAGAAAATCCCACAACTAATTACCACTCCTAATTCCCGTAGTTATGTGGTACTAAAAAAATAAAACTATTTATTTGCCCTTGTGAAGGGAAAGAACGTCTTTCAGTGGCTGAAGCATCGATACCTCAGTTTGTGAACAGGTTGGAGCAAATGAATCTTTGTCAGGCAATTTAAGACAATATAAAGCAATTCCTTTAACTGGGGGAAGAACAGTGCAGTTTTCAGCAATGAGAACTCGACTAGAAAGACAAGATGTGATTAAACAGAGCCTGGAAGGGATGTGTGTAAGAACTTTGCATCACAAGATCACATTAAAGTTGTTATTGATTAGGCTGAGAAGAAGTTGCCTTAAAACCATCATATTTGGTGTGTCATTGATCTTCAAGAACTTTCACGATGTGGCACCTCAGCACTTACCAATCAGCTTAATGACAACACCCTGCAGAAAATCTCAGTAGAAAGAGCAGATGACAGCCAGGCCCTGAAGGCCTCCTAAATCTTAATATTGTCTAGATTTTCCAGCTGTAGCCATTTGATGCATCACTGTGGGGAGATTGGAGACCAAGGTTGAAATTCACTTCCTGCTGAGAGGAAAGGAGCTTTGATATGAATAAATAAGTTGCATGTTTATTTGGATTGATATACAAGTATACTTTATCTCTTCTTGAGGATCTGGGAAAAGATTAATGGTGGTAATGAAAACCCTTCCAAAATGAATATTACTTGCTTAACTGACCTATCTGCTGAGAGTGAGTGCTTCAAGAAGTGGAGCTTGCAAAGAAAGAGAGAACGGGGAGGAATCGCAACTTGGTCTTCAGGAAATGAGCTTTTGAGATTTGTAAGTTTTACCTATTTATTTTTGTCCAGAAAGAGGTGGAGAGCTGGGTAAAATAGCATATGCTAAAATGTAGTATTATATATACACACGATATTGTAGACAGGCTCAACTAGAGCATGAAAATGTTATTCTTGCTTGTGGATGGATAAAATGACTTGGCTTTGCTTAGAAATCAGTAGAGAATGGTTCAGCCAAACAGAACCTAAGCTATCTCACTCCCAATCCACTTTTATTAGTGGGCAGAGACTGCAGAAACCAGTGACTTTGACTATACTCATGCTGAAACACTTGTGTAGGTCATAGGTCTTCTTCCCAAGATGAGAGAGAGTAAGCAAAAGATGGAATGGCAGAAAAAGGAGACAGGAATGAGGGACTCACACACACAAGGAAAGAGATACATGGAAGAAGGGAAGCCATATTTTATTAAGCATCTGCTATCACATGCACAATTCTAGATCTCTCTCTCTCTCTCTCTCTCTCTCTCTCTCTCTCTCTCTCTCTCTCTCATGGGTATGTAGTGATATCTCATTTGGTTTTAATTTGCATTTCTTTAATGGATCATAATGTTGGAAATCTTTTCATCTGTATATTTTTGTTATGACATGTCTTTTCAAGTATTTTGTCCATTTAAAAAATGGAGTTCTTTGTCTATTATTGCAGTTTAAGAGGTCTTTAAATATTTTGTAATCAAGTTCTTTGTGTGACATGTAATTTGCCAACGTTTTCTCCCAGCCTGTAGATTGACGATTCTTTCTTTTGACAGTGTCATTTATTTTTCAATTTTGATAAGGTCCAGTTTATCAGTTTTTCTCTTATAGATTATGCTTTTGATGCTATACCTGAGAACTTTTGCCTAGCTTGTCAAGAAGATTTTCACCTATGTTTTCTTCTATTATGTAAGGTTTCTACCTTTTGTTTTCTATTAAGGTTGATGATCTATTTTCCGTTAAATTTTGTATAAGGAGTCAGATTTAGATCAAGGTTCATTTTTTTCACCTAAGGGTGTCTAGTTGCTCCATCACCATTTGTTGGAAACACCATCCTTCCTCCCTTAAATTGCTTTTGCAACTTTGCCAAGAATTAGTTTAGCATACTTGTTAGGATCTGTTATTTGGTTCTCTTTCTGTTCCATTGATCTATATGTCTATTTCTTTGTCAAAACCACACTCTCTTGGCTACTATAGCTATATAGTAAGTTTTAAAATCAGGTAGTATGAGTCCTCCAGCATTACTCTTCTTTTTCCAAATTGTTTTACCTGTATTATTTTGCCTTACATTTAAATTTT
Organism: Craseonycteris thonglongyai; assembly: GCA_004027555.1. Classification (NCBI taxonomy): domain Eukaryota; kingdom Metazoa; phylum Chordata; class Mammalia; order Chiroptera; family Craseonycteridae; genus Craseonycteris; species Craseonycteris thonglongyai. Next base: position 32,786 of record PVKE010015175.1, read on the forward strand.
AGAAGCAGCTTACCTATAGCTATAATACACCCTCCTGGGATTTTTATTGGAATCACATTAAATGCATAATCAATTTGAGGAGAATTGGTATCTTGACTGTATTGAATAGTCTATTTTATGACCATGGTATGTCAAGTCAATTGTTGCATCTTTGATTTATTTCATCAGCCTTTTGTAGTTATAAGCATGTTGTTTTGCTGTTCTTTATGGGGGTGCTGTAAATGTCAATCAAATTTATTGGTTTATGATATCCAATTCTATGTTGTTATTGATTTTCTGTCTCCTTGATATAATGATAGATGAGGGAAAAGTGTTGAATTGTGGATGGTCCATTTTTCCTTTCAGTTCTATCACTTTTCACTTCATGATCTTTGAAGTTCCATTGTTAGGTGCATACACATTTAGGATTGTTACATAATCTTGAATTGACCTTCTTCTCAATATATAGTTTCCTCCTTTATTCCTGCAAATTTTCTCAGTACTGAAACCTACTGTGTCTGAAATTAGCATAGTACAACAGTATTCTTCTGATTAGTGGTAGTATGGGTATCTTTTTTAATTACCTATGCCATTGTACTTAAAATAGGTTGTTTTAGGCAGCATATATATTGAGTTCTTTCTGTCTTTGCTTTTTTTTTTTATTGAAAATAATTCTGTCTTTCTCTTTTAGTTGGTATCTGGACTATTTATATATGACATGCTCAGATTTAGGTCTACCGCCCTTCTTTTTTGTGTTATTTGTTTGTTTTGTTGTTGTTGTTCCCTTAGTAATTTTACATTCTCTTTCCTCAGTCCTGCCTGGTTTTGGATTACTTGACTAATTATTATTTCATTTTAGTTGATCTATTGAAATGTTAAATATTTCTCTTTGCATTAATTTTAGTGTTTATCTAAGGATTACATATACATACTTAATTTTTTTGTTTCTTATTTATTTATTTATTTATTTTTATGTTAAATTTATTGGGGTGACATTGATTGATAACAATACATTGTTTCCAGGTGTACAACTCTACATTACATTGTCTATACATCGCATTATGTGTTCACCACCCAGAATCAGCTCACTTT
>PVKE010015176.1:0-33845 GCA_004027555.1 Craseonycteris thonglongyai
TCTTTTTTTTTTTTTTTTTTTTTTTTTTTTTTGAGCAGTATAGTGGTTCTTTCACCTGGATTTGCTGTCAGTAAATATGTAGTTGGTAAGGAATCTGTGCCCTCTATTTTGAAGACAGAGTTACATTTCATGTATTCATTAGGAAGAGAGATTTCAAAAAAAAAAATGAATAGCATTGGATTCTATTATACTATTATATTGCTTTGTGACTCTGCTCAGTTTTAAATTCTTTAAAGCTCAGATTTTCCTTGTGATCAAAATATGAAGCTGAAAATACCCATTAATAATGCTCGACAACCCCCAATATAGAAGATCTTTTTAATTTTTTTAAGAATGGTCTCTATCAAGACTCATTATTAGAATGAAATGTGTGTTTGAAGAAAGTAATTCTTTGTGCATGTAGGGTTGGAAAAGTTGAGAAGTATGTTTAGTTGCACATCATTATAGTTAAAATCAGATGGAAAGGTTAAGAGATTGTGCAATTAGGGAATGTTTTCTACCCACAAATTCCCTAGCTATGTGTTTCACATTCATTAACAATCAGCCTCAAGAATAGTTGGATTCAAATCTGCTTTGGAAACTAATTTTCCCAAATATTTTGTTTCCTACATCTTTATGGGACATGATCAACAACATCAAACTCCACCAACAACTTTCCTCCCTGAGATGGCCTTGTTTGTCCTTTGATCTTTCCATATCCAGCCTCTTAACACTTTATCTCTGTTGCAAATCTCCTCTTTTATAGACCAATGAGGGACCTCTATTTCAAATAATTTTTGGACATACACTAATTATATATAAGACATGAGGGCTCCTGCCCTCCCAGCCTTGCTTCCTGCTTGGGATTTTACTTGCTTCATCCTTTTTAGACTTCAAACATAGTTAATTCTCTCAAACCCTTTCCTGTCTCAGTTCTTGTTCCCTGTTTTTAATATTTCATAACTAAATGCCATAACCCCAGGTTACCTAACACACATCTTCACTGCTTAATTGCATTGATACTCTTTACATTACCAGTGTCTTCTCAGGGGATGTGGGAGCTAATATTTGTTGAGTACTTCCTGTGGACCAAGCAGAAGGTGCGTCTGCTGGGCACTGTTATATGCAATATCTCATTGACTTCAACATAGGTAGTAGTATTCCCTTCTGAAGAATGAGGAAACTAAGACTCAGAAGGGTTAAGAAACTTGTCTCATAGCTAGTGAGTGGCAAAGTCATAAGATTAACATTGCATTCCAGAATTCATTTTTTCCCCTTCAGTAACACACTGTTCTGTCTTTATATTTCAACCTATTGATTTGTTTATCCCCTCTTTCTTGAAATAGGCTTTTTGTGACATGCTTTTCAAGATCTCCATTGCTTCAATCACTAACTCATAAATGGCTATCTTGCTCTAGTCTCTGTATTCATCTAAACTTCTTAAAGACTGGTATACAATTTCTTTCTTGCCATAAATTTACTCACTAACCCCTAGACAGGCTGAAGATTTGGCTTAGCCTCATCACTGCACTGAAACAGCTCTTGCTAAGGCTATCAGTAATTTCATAATTGCCAATTCCAATGGACATTTTAGTCCTTGTCTTAGTCTGTTTGGGTTGCTATAACAAAAATACCATCAAGTAGTTGGCTTATCACAAAAATATTTATTTCTCATAGTTCTGGAGGCTGGGAAGTCCAAGATTACGGCACCGCAGGCTTGGTATCCTGTGAGGGGCTGATTCTTCGTGGCTGTCTTTTCACTGTTACCTCACATGGCAAAAGTGGTGAGAAAGTTCTCTGGGGGCCTCTTTTATAAAGGCACTAATGCTATTTGGGGAAGTATGCCTTTGTGACCTCATATCTTCCCAGAGGCCCCACCTCCAGATACCATCAAATACTATGTTTCAACATATGAATTTGGAGGGGTCGGGGGGATATAATATTCATATTCTTTCTCTGCATTTAATAATGTATTATTATTTTCTTCCTAAAACTATGTCTTTGAATTCTGTGAGTCTACATTCTTAACCTTCTCATTATACTCTCTGACAATTCCTTGTCATCTAAGATTTTTTTTTCTTTTGAGAGAAGTAGAGAGAGAGAAAGACAGAAGAGGGGAGAGCCCAGAGCAGTTTCTATAGTTGTACATCATTAGTTGTGACATCGTTTCATTCCATGCAAGTGGATGTGCAGCCAGGGCAGGAACCAAATTGGGGGTTCCCTCATGGGTGGTGAGACCTTTTGCCACTGTGCCATCTCAGCGGTTACCAGTTGTGTCACAGTTCAGTATATGTGTTTGCACAGGCTGGGGTCGGGAATTGAAGCCTGGACCTCACTATTGCAAGCAAGTGCTTATCTGCTGAGCTATCCCAGCATCCCTGACATTTTTTTTTTCCATGTCTTTTTTCTGTCTTCTTTAATTAATTTTATGTGTACTGGAGAACATAATGCTTAGACATTTATAGTCCTTAAATAGTGATAACTCCAACAGGCCTGTCTTCCATATGATTCTGTACACAGCTGTTACAATACCATTGACTATATGCCCTGTGTTTTACTCTACATACCATGACTATATATATACATATTTTAAGTAATATTAATAGTTAACATTCAACATTAATTTGTTTTATTTCAGGTGTATAACACAGTGGGTAGGCATCTATATAATTTATGAAGTGTTCCCCCGATGGGACCACTATCTACCTGACACCCTGCATAGCTTTTCCATTATTACCTATACTCCCCATACTGTACCTCACATCCCTGTAAACACTATGTATGTCTACCAGTTTTCATTTCTCAATGCCTTCACCCTCTCCACCCATCCCCTATCTTCCTTCCCATCTGACTTCATCAGTTGGAGTCTATTTTTATTTTGATTCTTCATTTATTCTGTTCTTTTAGATTCTGCATGTGAGATCACATGGTATTTGTCTTTCTCAGTTTGACTTACTTTGCTTAGCATAACTTCTAATTCCATCCATGTTGTTCCAAATGGTAAGATTTTATTCTTCATAGCCAAGTAATATTCCATTGTATAAATGTACCAAAGTTGCTTTTTCCAATCATTTATTTATGGACATTTACGTTTTTTCCATATCTTGCTATTGTGAATAATGCTTCAATAAACATAGGAGTGCATATATATTTTTGAATTAGTATTTTGGATTTCTTTGGATAAATACCCAGGAGTGGAATTACTGGGTCATAAGGTAGTTTCATTTTTAATTTTTTGAGGAACCTCCATACTGTTTTCCATAGTGGCTGAATGAATTTGCGGTTTCACCAACAGCGCACAAGGGTTCCCTTTTCTCCATATCCTCATCGACACTTGTTGTTGGTTGATATATTGATGATAGACATTCTGACAGGAGTGAGGTGATATCTCATTGTGATCTTAATTTGCATTTCTCTGATAATTAGTGATGTTGAGCATCTTTTCATGTGTATATTGGCCATCTATAATTGTATGTCCTCTTTAGAGAAATGTCTAGTCAGGTCTTCTGCCCATTTTTTAATTGGGTTGTTTGTTTTAGTGTTGAATTGTATGAATTTCTTACAAATTTTGGATATTAACCCTTTATTGGATGCCTCATTGGTGAATATCTTCTCCCATTCTGTAGGATATCTTTTCATTTTGTTGATGGTTCCTTTTGCGCTCTATAAAAAAGCCAGGGAAGCCAGGATGGGTTAAGCGCTCACCTTGCAGCCCCGGGGACCAAGGATTGAATCCCGGCCCCGGCTCACTCAGACCCATATGCTGAACTTGGGTGTGCTTCCCATTTTGGAGGCCCCAGTTTGGTTCTCACCCCCCCCCCCGGTTTGGCCCCTGGCCGGAAGGGGTATCCCTCCCATGCAAGAGACCCCCAGCCCAGTTCCCACCCTGCGCGGCCACCGGCCACCTGTGTGGAATGAAACCATGTTGAAAACTGATGATGTACAACTGTGGAGACTGCTCTAGGCCCACCCCCTTCTCTCTGTCTCTAGCAAAAACAATAAAATAAATCTTAAAAAAAACAAAACAAAACAAAACCCGCTTTTGTTCTGATGTAGTCCCATTTGTTTATATTTTCCTTTGTTTTCCTTACCCAAGGAGATATATCACTGAAGGTTGCTAAGGGTAATGTCTAAGAGGTTACTTCCCATATTTTCTTACAGGAGTTCTATGGTTTCAGGTCTTATATTTAAGTCTGTAATCCATTTTGAGTTTATTTTTGTATATAGTGTAAGAACGTGGTCCAATTTCATTTTTTGCATGTATCTGTCCAGTTTTCCCAGCACCATTTATTGAAAATACTGTCTTTACTCCAGTGTAACTTCTTTCTTCCTTTGTCATAGATTAATTGGCTGTATAGACATGGGTTTATTTCTGGGCTCTCTCTTCTATTCCATTGATCTATGTGTTTGTTTTTCTGCCAGCACCATGCTGTTTTGATAACTGTGGCCTTATAGTATAACTTGATATCTGGTAGTGTGATTCCTCCAACTTTGTTCTTCTTTCCCAGGGTTGCTGTGGCTGTTCTAGGTCTATTATGGTTTCATATAAATTTTAGGATTATTTGTTCTAGTTCTGTGAAGAGTGCCATTGGTATTTTTTTTAATTGTTAAATTTATTGGGGTGACACTGGTGGGTAAAAATTATAGGTTCTAGTAAAAGCAAAAGTAAATGAATGGGACTATGTCAAACTAAAAAGCTTCTGCACAGCAAAAGAAACTATCAACAAAGCAAAGAGGCAACCAACTGAATGGGAGAAAATATTTTCAAACAATGCCTCTAATAAGGGGTAAATATCTAAAGTATATAAAGAACTCATACAATTCAACAACAACAACAAACAATCCAATTGAAAAATGTGTGGAAGACCTGAATAGACAGACATAAGACACTTCTCCCATGAAGACTTACAAATGGCCAACAGATTTATGAAAAAATGCACAACTTCACTAGCTGTTAGGGAGATGCAAATCAAAACCACAATGAGATACCACCTCACACCTGTTAGAATGGCTATAATCAACAAGACAAAGACTAACAAGTGCTGAAGAGGCTGTGGAGAAAAAAGAATCCTCAGACACTACTAGTGGGAATGTAAATTGGTATACCCACTATGGAAGACAGTATGGAGGTTCCTCAAAAAATTAAGAATAGAATTATTATATGACCCAGAGATCCCTCTTCTGGGTATCTACCCAAAAAACTTAAAAACCCTACTCCACAAAGGTATATACACCTCAGTCAGTGTGCATCACAGCACTGTTCACAATGGCCAAGTCATGGAAGCAACCAAAGTGTCCTTTGATAGATGACTTGATAAAGAAGTTGTGGTACATTTACTCAGCAATACGAAAAGATGAAATACTGCCATTTGTGACAACATGGATGGACCTTGAGATCATAATGTTAAGCAAAATAAGTCAGATGGAAAAAAACAAGAACCATATGATATCACTTACAGGTGGAATATAAAACTGAAAGTAACAAAGAAACAAAGACTCATGGACACAGTCAATAGTTTAGTGGTTACTTGAGGGTAAAGGAGAGGTGGGAGTGGAGGAGGAAGGGAGTATCAAATATATGGTGATGAAAGGAGAACTCTGGATGGTAAGCATATAGCGCAATACATAGACAAGGTAATGTAGAATTGTATGCCATTGGTATGTTGATAGGAATTGCATTGAATCTGTAGGTTGCTTTGGGTAATATGGACATTTTAACTGTATTTATTCTTCCTATCCGTGAGCATGGTGTGTGTTTCCATTTATTTGTACTTTTTTTTTTTTTGACAGAGAGATACAGAGACAGAGAGAAGGGGGAGGGCCCAGAGCAGTCTCCATAGTTGCACATCATTGATTTTTTCACATAGTTTCATTCCACAGGTGGGCACAGGGCTGCACAGGGCAGGAACTGGGCCAGGGTCTCACTCCGGTGAGAACCTAACTGGGGGCACTCCCCAGTTCAGCATATGGATCCGCCTGGGCCGGGCCCGGGATTCGATCCTCAGTCCCCAGGGCTGCAAAGTGAGTGCTTAACCCACTGAGCCATCCCAGCTTCCCCTATTTGTATTTTTTGATTTCTCTCTTCAGTGTCTTACAATGTTCTGAGTACATGTCTTTTATTTCCTTGGTTAAATTTATTCCTAGGTATTACATATATTTTTGATGTAATTGTAAATGGGATTTTTTTCTTAATTTCTCTTTCTACTACTTTGTTTTTGGTGTATGAGAATTCAACAGATTTCTAGATATTAATTTTGTATCTTGCTACTTAATTCATCAGTGCTAACCATTTTGGGGTTGAATCTTTTGGGTTCTTTATATACAGTATTGTGTCATCTGCAAATAATGATAATTTTACTTCTTTTTCTATTTGGATGCCTTTTATTTGTTTTTCTTGTCTGATTGCTATGGTTAGGACTTCCAGAACTATGTTGAATAAGAATGGTAACAGGGAAGCCGGGATGGCTCAGTGGGTTAGGCACTCACTTTGCAGCCCCAGGGACCGAGGATTGAATCCCGGCCCTGGCCGTGCTGACCCATATGCTGAACTGGGGAGTGCCCCCAGTTTAGTTCTCACTGGGATGAGACCCCGGCCCAGCTCCTGCCCTGTGCAGCCTCACGCCTACCTGTGGAATGAAACTATGTGGAAAAACTGATGATGTGCAACTATGGAGACTGTTCTGTGTCCGCCCCCTTCTCTCTGTCTCTGTATCTCTCTCTCTGTCAAAAACAATAAAATAAATCTTTAAAAAAAAAAAAAGAATGATAACCGTAGGCATCCTTGTCTTGTTCCTGATTTTAAGGGGAATGCTTTTAGCTTTTCCCCATTGTGTATGATGTTAGCTGTGGATTTCTCATATATAGCCTTTATTATACTGAGGTATTATCCTTCTGTTTCCACTTTGCTGAGAGTTTTTATCATAAATCTCTGACTTATTTTTGAGCTCCCCTTCTTCCTTCTTCCCCTTAAATGTGAGGAGGCTCTGTGTCACACCCCACCTTTGTTGATTTCATTCACTTTATATGCTATCAAGTTCCAAATCTACATCTTTATCCTAGACATGTACTCTAAAGTAAGTATGTCCAAAACTAAACTGAGCATTTTTCTCGCAGACCTCTACTCTATCAATGGTATCACCATTCTTCCAGCCATTCAACCTAGAAACCTGGGAGTGATCCCTAACTCTTTTACCATAACACCCATATCCAGTCACTCAACAAGTCTTGCCAGTTTTTCCTCCTCATTATTTCTCAATCAATTGTCTTCTTTCCCTCTATTCATGGCCTTCTCATCAGATACTTATTAGCACCTGCTTAAATACCTACAATACCCTCCTAACTGGTTTTTTATCTCTCTTTGTTTCTTTCAAATTTATCCTGTTCTACAGGCAAAAATAACCATTAACTCTTCAATGTAAATAGATTTACAGTTTATATTTTGACCAGGGAGATATCTGAATATATTAAAAGATTTATTTTGGTAACTGATAGGAGTGTTATGTTAAATAGCTCCCTTTCCCAATGTAGTCTTTTCTTGAACTTTAAAATTAGGTATAGTGTCTGCTTATTAAGCTGAGCAAACAAAACTAAACACACAGTGCACATCTTATTTTTATTAACATCATATTTTTCTGTTTCTTATGTGACGGGACAGGAACTAAAACATAATATACACTCTATTAAAGTTAGACGCCATGTTTAAGCAACCCTATGAAGTAAGTATTTAAATTTCTATTTTACAGATGAGGAAACAGAAGTGCAGTTAGGTCATTTCTCAGTGATTGTGGATTCAAGTAACAGATCCAGAATTCAAGTAGCAATCTGATTCCAAAGTCTGTGGCCTTCCCACTATGCCACAATACTATGCCTTGTATGTAGTTTTAATTTCTAAACCCACATTTCTAGCCCTTCCCATACCAGATAGTTCTCTGGATTTGTTCACACCTGCAGGTTAATACAGCCTACCAATCCCAGAAATTAGGGTGAATAGGTAAATGATGTGAAGAAAGCAATGTTGTAGGAAAAATAACCTGACAGTGGCACAGGAGAAACCTGGTTGGATAAACCAATCAGGAGAGCTAATGGCACCTTGAATTAAAATAATGACAGTAAAACTAAGAAAGAAGAAATGAATGTGCTTAAGGCAAGGAGTTAAAGTAAACAATCTTTGAAGATATTTGTCAACTCTGTTTTCATGAAAACATCTTAATTCTCTAAATCTTTATCTTCTGGGGTTTATAAAAAGTGTATATAAATGAACATTTTTGTACCTTGATAGCCTAACTATAACAACATATAGTCTTTTGTAGCTTGCTGAGCTCTTTCATAAATATTATCTGATTTTATCCTCATATATCCCTATGGAGTAAGTAGTTGTATTTTTGTCATTTTATGAATGAGGAAACTGGCTTAGAAGCTAAGTGACTTGTTCAGAAGTAACTGCCATCAAGTATTATACTAAATCCACATCCTGTGCTTTTTTCAGAGATGTTCTGTTTCCCTGAAAACAAACAGTAATTTTTCAAAGCAAAGGATCAAATTGGAGCCCCTTCTCAGTGTTTGAGTGCCAGCTCAGCAGCATATTATGAATTGTTTAGATCAGGCAATGAGTGGACAAAGAACAAAAGCAGACCATATGATTTATGGTGTGGACTGATTGTGTACCCCCCCCCCCCCCCCCCACACACACACAAATTCATATGCTGAAGCCCTAACCCTCAGTGTGATGATGTTTGGAAATGGGCCTTTGGTATATGATTATGTTTAGACGAGGTCATGGAGTGGGGCCCTCCATGATGGGATTAGTGTCCTTATAAGAAGAGGAAGAGAGACAGAGCTTTGTCATGTGAAGATACAGTGAGAAGACAGCCATCTGCAAGCCAGGAGAAAGCTCTCACCAAAACCTGACCATATTTTCACCCTGGTCTTGGACTTCCAGCCTTCAGAACTGTGAGAAATGAATTTTTGTTATTTAAGCCACCCAATCTGGTATTTTCTTATGGCAGCCCAAGCTGATGAAGATAGTTCACAAAATTATTTTCTTGTGATAAGTCCCAAGAGCAATATATTCTAAAATTAGATGCCGGGTCTATGTCTTAAAAACAGGATTCTTGTTCCCTCTGACAGGTGACAGATTATTTCTTTTTCATTTCATATATTGCCTATTATCTCTACGTAAATGAAACTATACCAGAGTCATGCCAACCCAGTGGCATGTCACAGTGAAACAGATTCCCACTTACATGAATTGCCCTGTCTTGTCCAGCTAAAAAAAAGCAAACGTCTTCTGCTGTGTCCTCTATAAAAAATTAGTAGCGTTTAAGAACCATTACTTGATAGGATTATTGTGCATGCTGGCATAGAGTTGGTGGTTCAAAAATCATTTCACTACCACCTTAGTTACTACTCAAACAATTCCCTTGCATTCTGCATATACACGTTCTAATTTTAGCATCCTTTAAAAATATTGTGGGTACTACTTCCTGGGTAGTGGTCAACTTTCAAACCATTCTTCTCTTTGTTTTCAAACTTGCCCAGGTGGGTTTTCTCAGTTTACCTGTTTCTATTTTGGAGAATCATTCCTTTAAAAACAAGTTATTTTTTTTGCTTGTTTATTCCCATTCTTAGATACCTCTGTGTATATGTGTAGTGTGTGGTGGTTGTGATGGTGTTGTGTATATGTGTAATCACAGGTATTTCCTAGGCAACCAATTGTGTTTTGAGACAACAAATAATCTTAGGGACAGCTATGGTGCCACCTACCTTTTAGGGGTATCATTTTTCCTAGGCTATATTTCATATTATAGATGTTAGAGGACAAATCAAAATTTAGTTCAAATAACCATCCTTGAGCTAACTTAAAGAATCAGACTGGATCTCCTCACTTTTTGACTCTTCAACATATCAAAAAAGTCTTAGAAAATTTCTGACTATTAGATTATTCTTAGAAATTAATATCTTCACATATGGTATGGACATAATTTTGATGAAATCTTAAAAGCCCACTTTTAGGCTAGATGTATATTTACAAAATAGGGTAAAGTGACTCGGAAAGTGCATTTCTACATTACATTTTTTAAATTAGGAACATTTCAAAAACTCATTTTCTTCAAAAATATTGAAAATTATGGCTGTACTATTAATGTAAGAAATTGTTAATTTGGATACCTCAGGTTTTTTAAACTTTATTTTATTTTGGTTTGTTTTTGACACATCAAAAGGAAAATATTTTATATTGAATGAAAATAAAAGCAGACTTTGACGTTCCATGCCTCTTCTTTTTTCTTAAATGCCTACTCAGAGGAATCCTTAGAAAAGGTTTGGCATTAAAGAGATCTAAATCAAAATTCTGGCTCTGTCACTTACTGGTTAGGTCACCTTGGGCAAATAATTTAATGCTTAGGCATTTCAAAGTTAACACTCTAAACCCAAATTTTCTATGTTCCTCCTTCCTCAGACCTGTTTTTTTTGTATCCTTTATTTGGTTTGCTGATACAACTCTCTATCCAGTTATCCAAACCAGCAATTCCAGATATCTCTACGTCCTTATTCTCCACATTCGCTGAGTCAACAAATACTGCCAATATTGCCTTCTAAATCAGTCCCTCCCATCCTGCACTGTCTAAATGGTAGCCACTAGACAGTAGGGCTATTGAGCACTTGATATGTGGCTAACCAAATTGAGATTGCTGTAAGTGTAAGATAAATACTGAATTTTAAAGAGTTGCTATAAAATAGGAATAGAAACTATCCTATTAATAATTTTATATTAAATATATGGTGATGGAAAGAGAACGGACTCTGGGTGGTGAGCACATAATGCAATGCATAGACAATGTAATGTAGAATTGTATACCTGGAACCTGTGTAATTTTTACCAACCAATGTGACCCCAATAAATCTAAGAGTAAAAAATAATTTTTATATTAATTTTTTGTTGAAATAATATTTTATATAGTGGGTTAAATAAAATACATCAATATTTATTTCATGTGTTTCTTATTTTTTTAGCATGGCTACCAAACTTACAGTTACATTTGTGACTTGTGTTATGTTTCTCTTGGACAGCACTGCTCTAGTCTCTTGTCCTCTCTAGGTTATTCAGATTCTTAATCTCTAACTGTTGATGAAGTCTAATAATTGACCACCCTACATTCTGAATCTCAGTGAGAATGCTCTTTCTAAAATGAACACCTGAAAGTATCACTACCTTGATAGCACAGCCCTTCAGAGGCTTCTTGTCACATAAACCCGAGGTGCACACTCTTGATTATTTGACCCCTGTGTACCGCTTGGTCTGTTTCTCACCTTCTCAGCTCCTCCTTCCTCCCACCTTCCACTTCACACTCCACTGATCCTCAAATTCCTATTTTCTCCTAAACTTGCCATGCTGTTTCATTCATCTGTGCCTTTGTATTTGCTAATTCTTTAAACTGCTCTCCGCTTTGTCCTCCTTCATCTGACTGGGGAGTTCCATTTTGCTTTCAAAACTTTACATAGGCCCCTCTTTTCTCTCTTCCTTGTAGAGTTCTACCAACACTGTGTATGTCCTTTTACTTGGCTCTAAGCTCCTTGAGGGCAGGGACCATGTCTTGTTAATCCTTATGTCTAGCTCTGGTTAGGAAAGTACCTGCGTTAGCTCAGATACAGTCATTTGGTAAATTTTTATATTAGTTTTATTGTATTAGAACCATATATCATACTGATATTTTTTATGTCTGTCTTCCTGCTGTGGAATGAACTCTTTGAAGAAAAGAAGTGATTCTTATTGATATAAAAATGTATATATGTATCCCAGCACCTCAAGTAGTGCCTGTCATGGAGTATACAACAAAACAAATATTTGTTGAGCTGAATAAATTCAGGCAGAACCTACTCAGCTGATTTTCATAGTGACTTTAAGGCCCAGTCATTCAGCAGGTTACTGACTTGGAAGATCTTTATAGTCCTTTATTATAATTGGTTTTGGGGATTATTGTATGTGCTGTTGTTGTTGGTTTTTCCCTTAGTTTTACTAAGATATAATTGACATATAATGTTGTATAAGTTTGAGGTGTATAATGTAATTATTTGATATGTGTATATGTTGTGAAATGATTGCCACTCTAAGTTTAATTAATACATCCATCACCTCAGATTATTACATTTTTTTCTTGTGATGAGAACTTTTAAGATCTAATCTCTTAGTAGTTTTCAAATATACAATACAGTATCAATTAATTATAGTCACCATGGTGTACATTGCATCCCCAGAACTTATTTATAACTACAAGTATGCACCCTTGACCACCTTCACTGATTTCCCCACCTTGTTGTTGCTTTTTAACCTTTATATACTTTTCTTCCTTTACAAAGGTAGTATACATGTTTACTGGGAAAAAACCCAAATAATATCAAATGATAAAAATTGGTAACAATTTAGTATGTATATTTCAAAACTGGTTTCACCCTTGCATACATAATTATTTTGTACAGAAATGCCATCATTAAACATATTGTTTTAAAATTTGCATTTTCCTTAATATATATATTTCCAAGTACGAAATTTCGCAAGTGTCTTTGAACAGTCACATTAGGGCCATGTTCCATATTGTGACTTCCTGGGCTGGGTAGAGTTCTATGCTCACCTGAATTATTCAACAATCGGTGGTCACACCTCACACTATTTGCAGAAGAGAAAGAGCTTTTGTCCCCAGAGGTTGGAAGGTATGACCCTGCAGCAAATATAAAATGTCTTTAGAGTCTTACTTGTTTTATCTTAAAAATTAGTGCAGATCTTGCATTTAAAGATATCATAGCATCCCTGTTTGTTTTCAAAATGAAAACAAGGAGACTCTCCCCAAAAAATAAAACCTGAAATAAAATTGTTACTCCAGGAAAATGGCTTATTCTGTGGCTTTAAGTACCCCCAACACATTGCCATGTACTTCTTGTGTATACCTCAGTGTGAGAAATGTATGTGTTAGGCTTTCAAACAAAAATACCTAGAGATTTCCCACAACTCACTTAGGAGGGATAGAACAGTAGATGCTATTGGAAAAATCATAGTCACATTTAGCTGTGGAATAACAGGCTGATTAAGAAGGGAACATGTTGAAAAGAAAGGAGTTAGGATTGAGAGTTGTACAGTATAAGAGTACAACTGTATTTGATATCAGCTATAATTTAAAAATATGAGGGCTGTCCAGAAAAAAATTTAGCCATAAGTGCCTCTATTTTTTATATTACATGGCTGGATACTTTCCGGACAGTCCTCAGGTCTGTCTGGAAAGTATACAGCAGTGTAACCATTCTCATTATATTGACAATGGCTGGATATTTTCTGGACAGCCGTCATTATATAGTCGCGATGTAGAGGACAGCATAGGGAACATAGTCAATGGCATTATAGTAGCTGTGTAAAACCTCAGATGGGTAGTAGACTTGTTGGGATTATCACTTCGTGTAGTGTGTAAATGTCTAATTATTATGCTCCTTTGTACACCTGAAACTAACACAATAAATAAATAGAATTAGTCATGTCAAAAAAAGAGGATTACTGATTAAAAGTATAGGTTTGAGGTTACAATTACCTAGGTTTTAAACCTAGCTCTGCTATTTCCTGGTCTGTGACCATGACTACTTCATAAACCTTACTGAGCCTCAGTTAGTTACCTCATATGTAAAAGGGCATGAACAGGGTGGTAAGTATAGTATCAAAATCATAGGGTGTCTATGAGGATGACATGATGATGTTTGTAAAAACATTTGAATGCTTCTGAGCATCACAGTTGCTCAGTAAGTCATAGCTAAAGGGTGAAAAGTAGATTCTGTGGTTTGTGTGAATTTTTATCTATATGCCTGAAAGAAGAGCCTCAGACCAGCTCTTCTATCAAGAACCAACTCAGTCCACCTATGTCTCTGCCTTGATTAGAATAGTGAATACATTTGTCTTATTTTATATCTAGTTCTTTCTCTCACACCTCCATTATTGCTTCCTGTCATTTCTCTGGAGTTAGTCTCTAATCTGGACTAATCAGCTCTATATATCTGATACACAGCCACTATCCTGGGGTCTCTCTTCACCATCCTCTTGTAATTCCCATTGCTTCTCTCCTGTATTGGATCTTCTGTTTCCTGTCCTTCTCTTTTGTGTGTTAATCTCTTTCATGGAAAACATTTTCCAGGAACCACTTAAGGAAAGGTGCATGGAAAGTAAAATTTTTGAGTTTTGTATCTGAAAATTTCTTCATATTATTCTTATGTATGATAGAGTGGCTGCAAAAAGATCTAGGTTAGAAATAGTATTTTTTCCAATTTTTGAAGACAGTGTTCCATGTTTCCAGTGTTACCCTTAAAGTCTGAAGACATTTGACTCCTGATCTTTTCTCTGTGGTTTGATTTTTTTCTCTCTGGAAGCTTTTGGAATGATCTGTCTTCAGTTGTCTAAAAGTTTACAATAGTGTGAATTTGGTCTAGTTGCCATCCATTGAGTTGGATATGTAATGGACTGTTTCATTCTAGAAACTCATATCTTTCTGTTTGGGAAAATGTTCTTTGGTTATTTTGTTGATGACTTCTCTGTTTTCCATGTTCTCTCTTTCTGTTTTATTCAGATGTCAGATCTCCCAGACTGCTCTCTAAATTTCTTATATTTTATCTCTGCTTCTTTCCTGGGAGGCTTCTTCAATGTTCTTTATCTACTCTTCTGTTGATTTGTTTTATTTCTGGTTGCAATGACGTTTTAATTCCGAAAGTTTTTCTTTATTCTCTTTGTTAAAAAAAAAAATCTGTTCATGAATGCATTATGTTATTTCAGAATTTTAATGAGAGGCTCTTGTGGGGGGGGTTGCCATCTCCATTTATAGTCTTTCAGTTTTTTGCATTCCTTATTTTATACTCTTCTATTTGATAGGCTCTCCACAGCTGTCTGATAATTCTTTGCTATCTGCTTCTGATTAAACATGATCCAAAGAGCTGACTAGAAGCACTAAGTGTGTTGGTGGAGTTTGTTAACTGTTGACCTCATGGTGGGGCGATCTGGGTGTGCCATTTGTTGGGGAATTCCAATAATTAGAATCTTTAGGATTTTTCCTCTTTTGCTGGTCATATTCCACAAAGGAGAGTTTCCAGTCTCTTGGCAACAGGATAAAGGCCTTACTGCCAGGTTTCTAAGAGCCAGGTAAGGGAAGTGATCTGGATTTCTCTGCATTCATTCACTATGCATACATTTACATAATCTTCTCCCCCTCCCCCCTTGCCCCCATGGCCCTCACACTGTCAAATGTGCTTGGTACTTTAGTCCAGATCCTCTGATATACCACATCCAAGTAATGAACCTTTAGACTTCCCTCCCCCACCCCAGCAGAAATAAAATGAATGGGAGGAGGGGCACACATCTAGGAATCAAATGCTTCTTCAACAGCTTTCAACAACTTCAGCTGAACCCTGTCAATTCTTCTTAGTTAAGCTACACACTTCCATTTAAACTCCTTTGCTTCCAGTTCTAGAGTCTTTTGAGAAATTGGGTTGATTCTTAGCTTACCCTTCTCCAAATATGACTTTGTTGGATCTGCAAGGTCAGTTACCACTTGTCCATCTGCTTTTCAGCTTCCAAATTTTATTTCTATTGTCTCCCCTTGTGTTCTTCAGGTTTTTGTAGTTTAACTTGTCATTTTAGAAAGAGTCTGTGTTATAGTTTTAGTGGGATTTCAAACGAGATTAAGATTAGATACATGTGTTCCTTTTGTCTTTGTAACCTGAAAGTGTATATTCTACTCTTAATAAGTATTGATGGAGAAATTAACACCCAAATCACCCAAGTCTATGATAACGCCAAAAGAATCTCTTATTAGTTTTTTCTTTTTTTCTGGTTGAGAAGGCTTGTGAGGTCTAAATTAACTAATTCAGGCTCTACTGTCTAATAATAGCTAATACTTATTGAGTAACCCTTTCATGTGCTTTGTATCTGCATGCATCTAAATTCTCATAATAACCCAATTTGTATCTCCACTTACCAATGGTGAAACAGAGGCCCAAAGAGGAAATGTAACTATCCCAAAGTCACACAGTTCTGACATAGTGGGATCAGAATTTGAACCCAGGTAGCCTTGATGCCAAAGCTTGTGCTCTTATTTACTATTACTGTATTATTATATTAAATAATAGATATAAATTGGATGGAAAAGTTTCTTTTATGTCTCTATTCAGCTTTATTTACTGTATAAGCACTTCCCCTGTATAGCTATATAGATGGCTTGAGATATCAATTGGAGATGTCCAGTGTATCTTTTATTTACCTAGGTCTTTTATATATTTTTTAAATGACAGGATTAGTCCAGAAAACAAAATCAGTAGGCATAGTGTACAGTTGTATGTGGCTCTGTACCAAGACAAAAGATATGTAGATCAAGTACAGCCATGGAGAGGCTACACAAATTTTCCAGCTTCCAAAGCCACTCATCATATTCTTTTTATTTTAGTCATTAAATGGTGTCTGATAAACTTGAAAGTTTTTACACACTTTCCTAGTGTGAACAAGTACATGGATTGGGTCTAGAACCCTGGGAAATGTTTTTTAATAAACTTTTGAACAGGGAAATTAAAATGCATCCAAATAAGTTAATTTAATCTTCCTAAAATTCTTTTCCCATCTTCAAAATATCCTTTCCTGCCTCTCCATGATAAAAGAAACACAGATATCCTACCGAGAAACTAAAAAGACCAAAGACTGCATGTAAATAGAGAAAAGTCACACTATGAGTCAGGAGCCAAATCTTCTGTCTACTGACAGCTCTGACTCTTTGCTAGCTGGGGAAATCCATCCAGGCCAACAATTTGATGGTTTTCTAAAGGGCTGGATAATTGTGTGGGTTCTAATGGCATCGAAGAAGACATGGTACACAGGAAACACATCCCACACTTGACAGGATGTTCCCTAAACAGGAAGGGCATTACTCCTCCTGTGCAGAATTGTTTCACTGACTAAAGACAACATGAGATCATTGAAATCTCCCTAAAATACTGAAGACTTGACGAAAGCAGGATGTAGGACATGGTGAGTCTACTGTAAAACAGTGGGATCACTGATGGTATCATAATAAAGTAATAGTATTTTGTGTATTTGCTTTCTTCCAAGAGATTGAAAAAGCTGTCTAAAGTCAGTCAGTCATTAAAGTTTTAAATCTTATGCTCATAGTAAATGGTTCCAGAGGTGGCGGCAGGACTCCTGAAGCTCAGGCCTCTTCTCTTTAGAACTACACCACCGGGCTTATGAAGCTTCCTCTCCTTGAATACTCCTCAGTGAAAGCTTCCCTCTCCCTCCTCAGCCTAGCTTCTGCTGCTTCTCTAAAACACTTCCTTTTCTCATCTTCTTTCAGTTCTCCCATTTTCATCAAGTGTTCACCTGTGTCTTACATAATAGCTCTTGAACAGTTCCAGCATTGAAATATCACTAATATTCCCTTAAATAAAATATCTCCCTCTGTCTCTTTTTCTCTGCAAACAGCACTGCTATCAAAGGTAGAACTGAGGCTGAGACAGCACCATTGCATAGCAGGCATATGCAAAGCTGATGAGAATCCTCGAGCACAACCTTGGTGGTTTTCCTGTACTCTCTTCCTTGGTGGCATTTTCAGGGGTACACAGAAAAAATCTTGAACATAGTAGTCATTTAAGGACTATGTCTGGGACAGGGATTCTCTTTGCAAAACTAAGCTTAAGAAAAAATGAGACACACAATGACAAAGAAAGGAATGAAACTGGATTACCTGTGGACAGTAGAAACAGAAACAAAGGAACAAGTAGACAACTCCATTGCTCTAGTTTAAGTTATAACTTCCCTTGTTTTCTTCTGCTCTAAACTTTGTGGAGAGCACAGTGCATCAATTATAAACACTGTGTTTGTGGTCTTCTGAGAACACTGCCTCCATAGAATTCATCAATTATTGTGTCCTGAAAGAATTTCATGTTCTCTTTGTGAGAAATAATTTTCAGAATCAATTAATGTACATGAAGAAAAAGGACCCAAAGATCTTTATTTACTTTTCTTGCTTCCTCATGTCTACCTTTGACTTAACCCCTTTATATCCTGGAATTCAGCCAGACTCAAATAGGAAACCCCCCTGCCACACACTGTTCATCCCAGTTTAAGCCCCAAGTTACCATAAGATTGTCTTTAATGAAGCAATAGCATAAAAAATCAATATGTTTTCCTGATTTCAATCTCAAACAGTTGTGTAACTACTATTAGAAATTGGTATTATTTTATGTTGGAACAGTATGCAAGCTATTTGTGGTGATTTTAAGAATTCTCTTCTGTTTTTTATGGGATGTTAAGTCTGTCCACTTATAATTAACTAAAAATACTCTTTGACATCATTTGTTTAAAATTAACCAGCTTTCCTTTCACAACTCAGTGCTGAACTACAGCTGTATGTATGTGTAAAGAGGAAGCAAGTCAAAGACAAAATCACTTTACATTCTCCTTGGTGTGAGCACTTTGCATGGTTTTATCTGAGAAAAGTGGGCCATCAAGAGTGTGTTGCCTTGCACCTCAAACACCCAACCTAGTCATAATTTGCACCTATAATAGCTGCTGATTATTTTGAGAGTCCAATTTCTACTTTAATCAAGTTCCTTCAGCATCATATCAAAGAAAACTGTCCATGGCTGAGTGCGGGAATCTGAGCTTGTGTGGTTCCTAAATGACTGTTAACACTCATTCATTGCACACATTGAATCGTAGCATCAGAAGCTGGCAGAGAATGACACTGGGTACATTATCCATGGAGTCCTGGGCTCTGACTAGCTGAATAGAATTTTGGGGCCTGCTCCTATCTAAGATAGGGTAAATACTGCTTCTCCTCATCATTTCCCCACTGATTTATTTAAAGATGAGGGTCGGGCAGAAGGTGGAGCGGTAGGCTGAAGAAGGAAACCTACTTCAGCACTTAACATGCAGCCTCCGGGGACCACCTTATCAAATTGGCCCCTAGTTTCCTAAAGGCATTAAAAGGAGGACACAGCCAGAGGAAGCATGCCCGGAAAGCCAGGTGGTTTTGAGAGTTTTTTTCTCCAAAGATCTCATATAGACTCATGATGAGTGTTGACATTTTATATTTTGTTGATGATGACTTATTAAGGATAGTAGGAAGATACCTTATTCACATTTTATAAATAAAGAGAGATGAGTAAATATATAAAATAAAAATTTGGAATTCCTGGCTGAGGCCAGAATCAAAAACTACAAACACTATACTAGTATAAATTGGGAATGGTAAATCTTTAGTAGTAAATAAATAGGGAGATTAATATTAGATTACTAAAGTTTCAATTATTGTTCCACCTGAAAGTGCCTTTTGACTAGGAGAGGTACCATTTTAAATGGGACAGAAAGCGGTACAGAAAATGGTCAGCCTGCTGACACCTTGAATTTAGCCCCGTGAAACTGGGCCTACCATACATACCATTTGAAATGGGGCAGTACCATTGTTTTCTGTCCCATTTAAAACAGTACATCTGGTCAGCCTACTTTTGACCAAATGTTAACATGGAGCAAGAGGCAATCATTATCTACACTGACCACCTTACTCTGTAGCCAGGATGATGAGTGCTGTCAATCTTCCCAATTTGCCAACTGCTGCTGTCTCTGGGCACTCCTGCCCTTCACCCTCACCTGGGCTTTTAGTGTCTGCGTCTGCAGTCAGCTCCCACTCCTAATCTCATACCAGCTATATTTCATCTGCTCTGAAGCCTCCTGTTCCACCCCCTCCACCATCCTGCCAGTGACTCAGCTCCTGTTGCACACAGAAATAGAAGGTATCAGGAAGAATGACCTTACATGTCAACCTATATACCATACAACCATGTGCCCCAACCACACAATCAAACCATCGGGGTCTATGCTCAAAACCGTCTCGGTACAAGAGGGTTTTCTCCACCTGTTCCTTAGATTCTCTCTGCCTACTTTCTCGGGACCTTCTATGACTATATCCTCAGCCTCTACCTTGCTACTGGCTTTTTCTGATCAAAATATAAATATTCTCAAATCTCTTTAATCTTTAACACACACACACACACACACACACAAACCCTTCACAGTGAAGCTTCTGGTATGCTGGAGATTTTGAAGAGGCCACATCAGTCAGTATCTGTAATGGAAAACATAATTGTTATTTTTGGTAAGCAAAATAGAGCCATGCTTATAAGACAGAGTCTCTCTGGACAAAGCAAACTGCCACCTTATACATACAGAGTTTAGGGAACCAATTGAAATCTTACTCCTGTCCCCCATGGCACCACCAAAATGACGCCTCTGGGTTGCAGGCCACATTTTGGTGTTTCTGTAGTACGTACTGATATATTTAGTACTGATGTACTTAGCCTCTCCTTCCTTCTTGAAATGCTCCTCGTAGTCTTTCTGAGAGAACACAGTCTCCTGGTTTTTCTTCTATCTCTGGCCATTCCTCAGCTTCCATTAATGGCTTTTTAAGAAGCTGCTTTACCCTTTAAATCATAGTATTCCTGGGGAAGCTGGGATGGCTCAGTGGGTTAAGCGCTCACTTGCTTAAGCGCTCACTTTGCAGTGCCGGGGACCAGGGATCGAATCCCGGCTCCGGCCCGTGTGGACCCATATGCTGAACTGGAGAGTTCCCCCAGTTCAGTTCTCTCTCTGTCTCTGTATCTCTCTCTCTCTCTCTCTCTCTCTCTCTTTCTCTTTCTCTCTGTCAAAAACAATAAATAAATAAAAAACAACACCCTTTGTAAATCATAGTATTCCTCAGCTTTCTTCCCTTTTAATTCTGTACGCTATCCTGTTACACCTTATCTACTTGCTGATGGCTTCTTCCGTTCATGTGTTCCCTGATGACTCCAAATCTTTATCTCCAGCCCAAAGCCCTCTCCTAAATGGTGGAGTCATAACTAGCTGCCCACTGGACATCTCCCACCTGGGGACATCACAAGCTCCCCCTCTCATTGATCTTGTCTTGCTACCGTCACCTACCCATCTGTCTAAATCTTCCTTGGTTTATCCTTTTCCTTGTTTCCCACGCCCAGTCAGTGACTACGTCCGGTCAGTTCTGCTCAGCTGGCTCTCTCTCTCCATCTCTACTGCCAGTGTCTCAGTTCTCATTATCTCTTGCTTGAATTACTGCAGAAGCCCCTTACTTGATCTCCCTATTCTAGTCCAGCCTTCTTGCAATGCACAGTTTTGATCTCTCTAAATTGGTAGTCATGTCACACTCTTGTTTTATTTTATCAATTAAAGAATTTAAAATAGTATCCTGAAAATTTGCATGGGAAGAAATTATGAGTATGGGGAAGTTAAACTAAAATCAATGCCTGTTCTAACTAAAACCCAAGAAAATGAATGATTCCTTTATTGATTTTCAGTTTGTGGTTTTTTTAGGCCCAGTAATTCTTTTATATTTCTGATGCATTATATAATGTAAATTATAATTTTTCAGTAGCTTTTATTGTGCTTAGTATAATAGCTTAGTTTAATAGGATGCACATGAAAGTAGTCAATGGACTTTTCCTTCTGAAAGAGTATTGACAAGCTCACCAAAGTCTGGATTTACTAAAAATCCAAGTCTGCACTTTTGAGAGAAGTTTATGTACATATGGGAAGTGGAGGGAATGAGGGTAAATTTATTGACTGGAGAATAGTCTAGTCAGGGATATCAAACTGGTGGCCTGCGGGCCGCAAGTAATTTTTTGTGGCCCACGATGCTCTGAAATAAAATGAAAATAGAAAAAATTGTCATGGCCCGCGGGCCGCCAGTTTGACACCCCTGGGCTAGATGATGGATGGAAATGGACAGACCTTTGGGAGCAAAAAGGGATTCTACTGAAAGGTAACAATCTTGCAGAATTGTGACATGAAATAGTTGTCTGAAAAGTCACTATCTAGAACCCTTTATTCAAATGAAAACTTATGCAGAACACTAATAAATTTACAAAAGCTGAGCTGTTTAGGATGAAACAGGATTGGGGGTGTATAGGACCCAAACCCCATCTTCTTTGGCCCCTCTATCTCTATCCCAGTGGGATCTAGGAAACAGTTTAAAAACAACTCATCTAAAGAATGCTTATTAGAAAACTTCCCTGGATCTAATGGAGCCTGACCATTGGGCAGATGTTAAACATTTAACACGTTAAGCGCCATGTCAGTCTCCGGTGACTGACATTGAACTTTCCTTTTGGACCGCGTCAGTCACCGGTGACTGACAGTATACTTTTTGTGCAGGCCGCAGTATTGTATGTTAACTGATGATGTAAAATTTAAAAATTACATTCTATTAGTAAATTTTAAATAAGTAAGATGTCCCGATTGTCTTTCCATTATAAAGTGGTTATTCCTTTTTTGTTTTCCTTCACTATAATTTCTCCCCATTTAGGGGACATTTACACGTTCACGGGTAAAGAAAAATCTTTTTCAGCACTGGAACAAGAATCACAGACAACTGACTGAATATAAAGCACTTCTAAAATAATACATTGTACAAATTGCGGTAAATAATAAATATTCACACAGTAAATATATTGTATGTATAAACATTCAGCCTTATCGCAACCTAAACAGATCTCCGGTCTCCAGCATTTCAGTGAAATCTGATATAACGGGCCAAGCGGTAAGCAAGACAAAATAACCTGGGTGCTTAATGTGTTAATTTGTAAAAAGGAAGCGTTTTCCTCAGGTTTACAAAGAATAGAAGTTATTTAAGGAATGTTTTCTCATCCCTTTCCAGAAAAGAGTGTTTCGCCATTGGGATTACAAGCTAGAAGAATCACTCCACTTACTTGAGATTCTTTTTACCTTGACCCTCTTGGGGGCTGGCTTTGTGTTTTTTAGCTCTTGGATGTAGTCTCTCAACTAGCCAAGCAGAATCTGCGAATACTGGTCCTGGGTCGAAAGCACATGCTGATACCGCATTCCCAGTGGAGAAAGGATGAGATGGAAAAGGTGCAAAAGCAAGCTAGCTGTTTCTTTGCTGACAACATGTAAGTAGTAAAGGTAATAAGTGAATTACACGAGGCTCCAGTCATCTGCTTGTTAGTTACCGATTTTCACCATTTTTAAAGTACATGTTTATATACTCAGCCTCAATCCAAAAAACAAACAAATAATTTTGAGGCATTTTATAAAAATAGTTTTTATATCAGAATAAACTTAGATTAGAGTAAGAAATCAGGATAAAGGAGGAATGGGAGTAAGATAGAAGTGAGATTAGTACACAGAATGCATCCCATAAGGTCCTAAATAGAATCATTTAACAAGTATGTTACAAACATGAGTACCTTCTGTATTCTTAGGAAAACCGCAGTGAGCAAGACCTAGTCCCTGACCTCTTGTGACTTACAATAAATGGGTAAACAAATAAATAGATCATGTAATTTTGGGCATTGATTAATACTCTGAAGACAGTAAAGCAGAATAAATAGATAGAAAGGGCTTAGGTAGGGGTAGATCAAAGGGTAGTAGTGGATGGGGTGGTCAGGAAAGGCCTTTGGGAGCGGGCAAGTCTGACAGGAAGGAGTAAGTCATTTGAGAAAGGGGAGAGAAGAACATACCAGGTAAAGGAAACATCAAGTATTCAAAAAGCCCTGAGACAGGAATGAGCTTGGCATATTTGAGGAAAGCAAGCAGGTCAGTGTAGGAGCAAAAGGGAAAGTAGTGGGTTCTAAGGTCTGAGAGAAGGTAGGGAACACATCACAGAAGACCTCATGTGCTCTGGTAGGCAAGCAAGGCACCTGGATTTTATTCTAAATATAAAGGGGATGTTGCTATGAGCTACAATATCCCAGGAAATGAGAGAAACGTGGAAAACATGGTCAGTGATAAAATGTGCGGTGTCCATAAAGTAAGAAGGCTGATCCGGTGCACAGATCCTCAGCAGCACAAATAAACTTTAACATGCATTTTGTTTTTCATACTATGTGCTGAAAAAAATTTATGTCTGACTTTGCATGGATAATGTGTGTGCCTCAGTCAAGTCTAGGTTTTATTAGGTTGAATGTGATAACATCAAGATTTGTCAGTATTCCCCAAATCGTTTATTCTTAAAAACGTAAAATGGCTCTCAACACATAAAGCAGGTGATTAACCCCTCATTCAGATCCCAAACCAAATTCCTTTTTCCTTTAGCTAAGTTCTTTTATTTATTAATAGAAGAGGGTGTGCTTCCATCTCTCCAAGAGTAAAAGACAATAATAATGTTCTTCATGCAACATTGGGTAGACATTAGGAGGGCAGGTTTGGGAATTAGTCTACCCACATTCAGACCATGGCTCTGCCACTTTATAGCTGGGAAGGTGTTTTCCTTCTCTATGTCTCCTTTTTTTCATATATAACCCTCATGGGGATGTTGTGAAGATTAAATGCCATAATATGGGGATGTGGGGATGGCTCACCAGGTTGAGCGCTTGCTTTGCAGCACAGGGTACAAAGATCGAGTCCCAGCCTCGGCCTGTGCAAACCCATGTGCTAAACTGGAGCATGCTTCCCATGTGGGAAGCCTCTGGTTCAGTTCCCACCCTGCATAGCCCCTCTTCCACCTGTGGAATGAAACTATGTTGAGACTACTAATGTACAGCTGTGGGGACTGCTGTGGGCCCTCCCTCTTTCTCTCTTTGTCTCTTATTTTATTTTTTTTGACAGAGACAGAGAGAATGGGGAGGGCCCAGAGCAGTCTCTACAGTTGTACATCATCAGTTTTCTTCATGGTTTCGTTCTACACAGGTGGGCAGGGGCCATGCAGGGTGGGAACTGGGCTGGGGGCCTCCCATATGGGAGGCATGCCCCCTTGAGCCAGGGGCCAAACCAGGGGGCAAGAACCAAACTGGGGGCCTCCCACATGGAAAGCACACCCCAGTTCAGCATATGGGTCCAAGTGGGCCGGGGCCGGGATTCAGTCCTCGTTCCCCAGGGCTCCAAAGCAAGTGCCTAACCCACTTGAGCTGTCCCAGCTTCCCCCAATAAAATAAATCTTAGACTTCTAAAAAAGTAAATAAGAGTAAATGACATAATACTTGTAAATAATATGTGTAAAACTCTTGGCATTTAACCAAGTATGTGGAAACATATATGTTAGCTTCTTTCATCATTATTTTTCTTTGGTGGAAGAGTTCAATATATGCAAAGTGTTATAACCAAGAAGCCTGTTGGAAATTGGTCTTGTGCTTGAATTGGTGCCTATAGTTACTATATCCACTGAAGTTCCAAACCCAGTTATAAAGATCGATTCATTGGCCTTTTGTGGCTTTGGATTTGAATATCAAAAATTTTAACATTAACTGTTTTCCATTAATGTGCCAAATAAACCTTTTCATATGTACACTAGAGAAAATAGTATAGTGAATCCCCACGTAACTGTCACCCAGCTCCATAAATTACCTTTATTTGCTAATCTTGTTCCATATAACTCTCACATTTTTTTTTTCTTTTCTTCTCTCTTCCTGGACATTTTTAAGGCAGATCCCAGTCATTTTTTATCATTTCACTTGAAATACTTTGGTATAAAGTAAACATTAAATGGTTCTACTTTGGATCATTTGGATCAAGGCATAAAGCATATCAACATTTAGTAGTTCAGATCTTCTGAGCCAAGGTAGCTACTGCTCTTTTTACAGCAGGTATACAAAGTGGTAACTGCTAATGCTGAGGGTCTTTTGGAGACTCTGAGTTGCTGGCTCAGAGCAGGAGATGCCTTTGGGTACTTATCTGGTTGACTAGCCAGAAACTACTTTGAAATACCAGTTTCAGCTCTGAAGGTAGCTTATTATTTCTGGTGGCTTGCAAGAAAGTGTCATCCTGCCCTATCAGTGTTATCAATGTTTCTTGAATTTGAGTGAGGAATGGGGGGGTGGGGGGCGTATTCTGTTGTGGATGAGGCAAATTGGAAAAATGCCCTGGTAACAGAACCAGCTTTGGAGTGTGAAGGGAAACATTATTGTTAGAATTCTTTCTAGTGGGAGAGCGCATTTGAGCTTATAGAAGTCCCAAGCATTAGCATTTCCTTTCCTTAGCTTTCCATCTGTGTTCTAGATAGTGTTGCCTTCTAGGTGGTTCATGCAGATCACTGAGATCATGTCAGTTTACAATGCAGAACACCTCTGAGGAATGTAGAATAAGAATAAAAAGCCTGGGGAAGGATACTATCCTCTGCCTCCTTGGGGGTGTGCTTGACTGTGTCCTTTCTTATGCCTGGCTCAGCTCAGAGGATGATCCGTTCCTTCTGTATGCCACACTGCACTCAGGGAGTCACTGCAAGTTTATCACAAAAGATCTGATGCGGGACCACAAGGCCTGTCTTCCTGATACCAAGACCCAACGCTTGTTCTTTAAGTGGCAGCAGGGACATCAGCTGGCTATAATAAATAGGCTTCCAGGATCAAAAATGACCTTTCAGGTATGTTATCTGTTCTCTATGTAATGTCAAAAAAGTCAAGTAGATAGTAAGAATGTGGCATAATCAAAGAATGTTGCAAATAGACGAAGGTTCTACGTGCTTTATTTTTCTCAGTTTTAATTTGGTATTTGAAATGAGCCAGTTCCTGGAAACAGAAAGTCTTACAGAACAAAAGTTTTAATAGGCCAGCTCCACATTAACTGATATATTGAAAACACCTGGGATATTTTTAATTGTGACTTCAATTATGTTATTAATTATAAACCTTTCATACTTGGTTTTTATTTTTCTATTTATTAATAATAGTTCAAACTTTCTTATCCCTTATCATTCATTCTTATCCCTTATCATTTATTATGCTTCTACTTCTGCTAAGTAACTTCATTTTGTGTTTAATCCACTCTGTGGCATGGTCTCAATTGAGTTCTCCTTTTTTTTTTTTTTTTTTTTGACAGAGAGAGAGAGAGAGAGAGAGAGATACAGAGTCAGAGACAGAGAGAAGGGGGAGGGCCCAGAACAGTCTCCATAGTTGCACATCATTGGTTTTTCCACATAGTTTCATTCCACAGGTGGGCGGGGCTGCACAGGGCAGGAACTGGGCCGGGGTCTCACCCTGGTGAAAACTGAACTGGGGGCACTCCCCAGCTCAGCATGTGGGTCCACACGGGCCGGGGCTGGGATTTGATCCTCAGTCCCCAGGGCTGCAAAGTGAGCACTCAACCCACTGAGCCATCCTGGCTTCCCCCTGAGTTCTCCTTTGATTATAATGTAGATACCTGTAAATACAAGGATGTCTCTTGTGTGAAAGCAAAAGGAGAAAGTCCAAAAATGAGTTATTACAGAAAAATACACTAGCCAATGGTAAATATGGTCCAATGGTCAAAAAATGTACAAAACAGCACATTTATAGAAAATATACTAGTATCAAATGATACCACAGAGATGCAATTAGCAAAAGTCAATATTGTAGGAAATAACATAGGACAACTGACCTGATTTTCTCAACAACAAAAGATTGTAAGAATAATAGAGATGGAAAGGGAGGCTCTAGATTAAAAGAATTGAGAGATAATTCAACCAGTCACAGTGTAATAACCTTATTTCAATTCCTATTCAAACAAACTGTAAAATATATGTATACCATATAATTGGAAATATAAATAGAAATTTCAATTGTTAGGAATTATTAATTTTTAAGTCTAATAATGATATTAATCTTATATTTACAAAATAAGTAATTGAAAAGGAACTCCTAATACTAGGGATCATCTTTACAGAGCTATCTGCTCTTGAAAGCCCATTTTTAAGTAAGACAGAGATTACATCTCTGAAGCAAACTGAGAAGTTGTCGGAAAAGGGAAATGGCCAGATACACCTTTAGTGTTGTTCTCAATGTTTGGTTCCTTTTTTTATTCAACAGCATATTCTCAGCTATGACACAGTGGTGCAAACAACTGGAGACTCGTGGCACATACCATATGATGAAGACCTGGTGGAAAGATACTCCTATGAAGTGCCAACCAAGTGGCTTTGCCTTCAGCAAAAGACATGAAGGCTCTTAACCCCACGCCAGATTTGTGTTTGGTTGCCCCCTGGTTGTCATCAGAGCTCTTAAGTTGATTGTGTAGACAATTGCTTCTGTCCTGTTCAATTAGTTTGTCCTGTTTAGTCCAGCTGGTTTGTATGTCAACAAATTTGTTTTTTAATTAAATGAATTATAAAATATTTTAATAACCAGTTGCATTTTTCCCCCTAACATTTGTTTTTGGAGGCTTAGCCAGAGTTGAGGAACTCAGTTCAAAGTAGCCCCCATTTCTCTTATTGGGCCATCTAGTTCACTTACCTGGGTGCTGGGTGTATCTGGTGTTCATTTTGCTACTCCTGACCTCACCTTCCAGGTTCACCAAGAGCAGAACCAATCCATCTGTCCCTGAGCCCTGGGTTGTTTCTAACCTCCTCCCATTTGTGATATCATTTCATCCTCTACCTGTTATCTCCTACCCACACTGAATCACTTATGGTTTTCTATGATAAACTGGCCAAGATATCAAAGGCTTATTATCAACTCTTACTTACCTCTCAGTAATTTGGGCTGGAGGAACGGGGACAATTCTTCTTTAGACCAAGGGTGTCCAACCTTTTGGCTTCCCTGGGCCACATTGGAAGAAGAAGAAATTTCTTGGGTCACATATAACATACACTAATACTAATGATAGTTGATGATCTAAAAATTTTTGCAAAAATACCTCATAATGTTTTAACAAAGTTTGCATATTTGTGTTGGGCCTAATTCAGAGCTGTCCTGGGCCACGTGTAGCCCATGGGTCGCAGTTTGGGTGGTCTTGCTTTAGACTATGGTCTTCATTCCATAATGCCTTTTCCAAATTGGTTCAAAATTTTGTGCATACTATTATTTCATCATTTGTTATGACTGCTTTCTAAAGTATACAGATTCATTTAGTTAAGTTTGACTTATTTAATAAAGTAATTAAGTTTTAATAGTTGCCTCTTTTACCCCAGCTGACACCTCACTGGGCCTTGATTTTATCTGAAAATATTCATGTCTGCAGAACTTTATAATAGTTCTTTCCTTACTCATACATACAGTATGATTTAATATTCACAAACAGCCAAAACCAATCTATGGTGGTAAAAATCAGAATAGTAGTTGCCCAAGAAAAGGAGCACAAGAGAACTGTCTGGGGGTGATGGAAAGTTCTGGGTGATGCTAACATAGGTGTATGTGTATATTAGTCAGAATTCATCACACCGAGCAACTAAAATTGATGTATTTGCAATAATGTACTTCTAGAAAGTATGGTAACTAAGATAATTATTTACATGAAAAGAATGACCTCATTTACATAAAACAGTATACATGGATATAAGTAGGACTCATTTTATGAACAGAAAGATAATCCAGGAAAAACAGAGGAGGGGATGTTTATCCATTTACTGGATTCAGCACTGCCACACACCTAGACTAAAGAGATCTCCAGGAAAATGTTTGATAAGCTGAGAGCACTGGAAGACTGGGAATTGGAAAACTCATCAGTCCAAATGCTTATTTTCCAAATTTCATGTACTATATACTTAGAAAACTGCTTTCCATGAGCTAAGCTTTTTTAAAGGAACTATCCTAATCTCAAGAAATTTTTAAAAAAGAAGAAAGCATCTGTTAAATAAGCTGGTCCAAAATCCTAATGCAGATTTCTCACAAGGAACACACAGAGATGGGGGGAATACAAAAAAGCTAGAACTTTAGAACAGGAGTGAACCTTGGAGAACATAAAATCCAACAGGAAGTAGCATTTAATAGAGGAGGAACAGACCCAGAAAGATGAAATGGCTTCCCTGGATCCCACAGCAGTTAGTGGAGATAGTTCAACTATAACCCACCTCTTCTGATTCCAAGCCAACTATTCTTTCTTCTATTGTACATTATGATTTAAGCTAGAGTAGTTCATCAAAACTCAGACAGGCTGAATGGTAGAACATCTAGTATTTACATTTAGAAACTTCGTTAGCCACAAGAGAGAAAGGGAGAATGAGAGGAAGGGAACAGGAAGTACCTCTTTAAGGGCCCACATTTCCAGAAGGCTGTCAGTGTAGAAAACCGTGGTAGGGAAATGACATTATTTTTTACCTCTTTAATATCATTCAAACACCTCATATGGTGCTTGATATAAATTCAGGGGTGGGGGGAACCATTCTGGGACCGCGTGGAGTAAATCACACTAACACAGGACCCTGGGGATGCCAGAATTCTCTGAATAAAGGCAGCTGGAACCAAACAAACACTTAGGCTGCCTTTTGTATTCTGGTCACCAGAGTGAAAAAAGCTACCTGTCACACAAGGTCCAAGACACAATGGGAAGAAGAAATTGTTTTAAAAACTGTACTGGAGATTGATAGTGTCTTTAAGGTCAACTGTAAACAATGAAGGTTTTGAACGGGCACTGACTGCCACTGAAAAATGTTTCTAAAGGGCTTTGTGCTTCCCTCTGGCATGCTTCTGAATTTATACTCTTTTTCCTCCTGCTGTTCTCAGTCCCAATAAAGATAAAATCTCAACGGAGAAGCCTGATTTCATTCTCTCAGGGCTCCAGTGTGACTACCTCACCTTAGATGACTTGTTCTTCACATGAATTTTACTTTTCAAGGTTGCACTTAAATATAATTACTGCTTCCTTGGTTCTCCAGCAGGTTTCTGTCCTAAGATACTATGAAAAGCATCATATGTGTTCACATGAAATTTCTTTTTCCCTGATACTTTCATTCTAAAGCAGGAATGGAAAGAAAGGGTGTGTTATGTAGGCTTCTGAATTCTGGTCCATTGTGGTGAGGCTCACTCATCCTCATTTGCTAAAAATCAAAAGTATTGGGATAGTTAAGGGCAAAGCCAAATAGGATCCCAATCTGGTATTTTGCCCATCCTTCAGCAATTCAGAATTCAGAGCGAAAAACATGTAAGGGAGCCCTTTTGGACCAAAAGGGAGTATAGGAACGTGGACCACCGTGATGAAATGGTGGTATTTAGGTTTAGGTATTCTTTCTGGAATGTAACTTAAGCAGAGGAACCAGTCAGCTGTTGGAGCCTCCTGTAGCCCAGATAAAATACAAGAGTCTCACTTAAATTTGAATTTTTGATCAATAACATTTTTTTGTTTGTATAAATATATCCCTAATATTGCAGGGGCATGTACTAAAAATATTCATTATCTATCTGAAATTCACATTTAGTAAGGCATCCTGTATTTTTATTTGCTAAATCTGGTAAATCTAGGTGGAAATCACATGGGAGAGTGAGGGGAAGTGGGAAATGAAGCATCTGTAGAGCCCAGCAGCCCTACAGGAGGCAGGAGGGGAATAAAGATAAGGAAAGGAATAAAAGAAACGGGGTGGGGGGAAGCTTTTCCCTGCCTTGTCCCAGCCAATGAAAGCAGTCTGCTTGAGTCTATACTGTATAGATGGAGTTCCAGTAAGAGACAAGAGTACATAGAGGAAACCATAGAAAACAGTGTGATGGAAGAAAATATAATTCAAAAACACCAAAGGGTAAATATAGTAAACTTTGAGAAATTATCTCTTATTGTGTATATTTTATGGTGTTTCAAGATTCCCTGAATCCCTCTCTCCCCAAGTTTGTTCGTTGTTGACAATATTTGATCTGAGGAGTGCTTCCAGAGACTCAACATAAACAACTCTTTCAACCGGGGATTGAAGTAAACCGGGAGAAAATTATCTAGTCACTAATGGCAGCTGAAAATACTTCTGCTACCACAGTACTCTGAGAAGTATTGTTAGTTATCAATTAGATTAAGTTATTAAGATAACCATGATAATTTGTTGTAAATAGCAGTGTCACATGAAGGTTTTTTTTGGTAGCATACGACAGATTTAACGTAGAATGTTCATTTCAACATTGAAATGACTACCCAGCCATCTCTTTGGTATTAATTAAAATCCAGCCCAGGAAGCAAACACTTAAGAAATCACTAGTAAGGGCTTTAATTTCTAATATGGTAGAGACTAGTTCATTTTAAACAGGCCAGCCCTGTCACTCTCAGCTGGACTAGAACATTATTAGGTGTCAAGTTTAGTTCACTTCTACATATTTGAAGTTCATTAACAGATTTCTTGTGCTTTCCATGATGGGTGTCAATTTTCTGATAGGTGCCAATAGAAGTCCCTGACAGTCTTGCTGTTCATTTAGCTCGGTGGGGCACAGTGATATCCTGACCTCGGCCTGCAGGATGGGGTCTCCTCCTCCAGGAAACAGGTGCCTTTGGAAGTGGTTACAGCAAGTCTTCCAAAAGGTCCCTTGTTCACACTTGTTGCTTAAGATATATTGTATTACTAAATCTTTGTTTTTTTTAAGATTTCTTTTTTTTGGTAGAGAGAGAGACAAGGACAGAAGAGGGAGGGCCCAGAGCAGTCTCCATAGTTGTACATTATCAGTTTTCCATACAGTTTCATTCCACACAGGTGGGCTGGGGCTGCACAGGGTGGCAATTGGGTTGGGGAATCTACATGGGAGGCACGCCCGGGGTGGGGAGGACAGAACTGAGGGCCTCCCACATGGGAAGCACACCCAGTTCAGCATATGGGTCTGCATAAGCTGGGGCCAGGATTCGATCCTCAGTCCCCAGGACTGCAATGTGAGCACTTAACCCACTGAGCCATTCTGGCTTCTCAGCTAATTTCTTTAAAAAATTAATCATTCTTATATTTTTCTTTTTTCAGTGACCTTGTCCTAGAATACAAAGCTGCATATTTTTCTATCTTCTCCAAAGCTGAGCAGTCTATTGCCATTACATTTCTATGCATTTATATGCTGGTTATATATGTACATATATAATTTTTAAAGGATTATCTCTGAATTTTTTTTGGTAACATTTTTTTACCTGACAGAAAATGAAAACCTTCCCTTGTTCTGGTTCTACCATTTCTTCCTGTACTTTAATCATAATAATGTAAATTCATAGAAGAACAGCTAGGTTAATCCAGGGCATTGCTATATACCATAAAATATCTATAGTTGTATACTCACAAACTACTACTCAAGACTTCCTTGTGTTCAGAAGAAAATTTGTGTCCCAGAAAACTGTCACTCTGATAATAGCTATTGGCTCAAATAAAAGTTTTTTGTCCTTTGGCACCAAGTTCTGTTCTGGCAGGAGTCGTCAAAACCTTGATGAAACGGGGCTTTTCCAAGTTAAGTCCTCTGAGTTGGAGAACTAAAAAAATAAACTGGTCAGACCAAGTTTTGGAAGAAGAAAATCTCAGAATTGTCACTTTGCACAGATAAAGAGCTTTTTATTTTTTTAAAGCACATCACTTGGCTCTCCTAGTTTATTGACATACCAAGGGAAGTTTATGTGAGGAAACTGGTGTTGAACAGTTTGTACTTTCTAAATGTCAATAGATTTTTTTTCCCCCTTCTACTCCCTCCCACTGCCATTATCCCCAGAGATTTCAACACTATCCATATTCTGGTCTCATTGTTTCTTAACCTCTCAAACTGATGATTTTCTAGTCCCTGGACCTTTTAGAGTACTTAAGAGTGCTCCAGTTTCTGGGTTTCAAGTTTTCAAGTCCTTTATTTTGACCACAGTCTCCTTACCTGCCCCACTCCTTTATCTCAAGCACCAGTTCCTTGGCCTGTTCTTAGGCCTATGGCTTCCTTACCTAGAGCCCTGTGTGTGCATTCCCACCTGGCTTCCCTGGCCTTCCCCACCCCACCTCACCCCTAGAACATTCACCTCAGGGATGGCTTCGATAATACTGCAGATTCATTCCGTTTACTTCCTGCGGTGTCTGTCTCAGCAATTCTAAACCCAATTTGGGGGTAGTCCCAGAACACTCTTTCTCCAGTCCTATGCACCATACCATTGTTAGGAAAGTCATGAAATTATACTGCTTGAACTTCACTCCCATTTGAAGGCCTTTTTTTTTTTTTTTTTTTTTTTTTTT
>PVKE010015177.1:0-33844 GCA_004027555.1 Craseonycteris thonglongyai
GAGGCATCAACATTTTTAAAAGACCCTGACGCAATCCTAATATGGGAGCCTTGGTAGAAAGTGACTGTCTGGCATCTTCATCCTTTAACTTTTCCAGTTTCCTAACATATCCAATCTTCCTCCAGCTAAAGGCTTCTTCCTTTGAGTTTATAAAGTCTTAACTCATCAATCCCCTAAACACTCTCCATGCCTTACACTCCTGACCTTCCTTCAGAGACAACTGTTCTAACTACTGCAGCTCCTTCGCCACTCACTGCTCCTCAGCCCTTGTTTCTGTTGCCACCTAGCAACAAAAACTGCCCTCCTCAAGGTTAACACCCAGCCTCCCAGTTACCAAATCCAGTGGCCTTTCCTGCAGCTCCACGTGAGAGTGTAAAACACTTCCTCCTCCTTGAAATGCTCTTCCCACAGTTCCATGGGAGGGCATTCCCCTGCTTCATCTTCTGCTATCCCCCAATAGGCCCTGAATGCTTCCCTTCCTTAGCTCTCCTCCTTGATAAACCTATCAGATTGTACCACTCAGTAGACAATTCCCAACAGCGCATTTCTCTGTCCTGAGTGCCAAATTTGCACTTCCAGTTGTCTAGTGAGCTTTCATACCTCTCTATTCTGCCAGTGCTCCAAACTTTAAAATTGGATGAATCATCTATGAATCATCTTTTCCTCCTGACAGCCCTGTCTTCATCTTTTCTCACTAGTAAATTCTGTTGATGTCTATTAAATTCCTGGTTTTCTGCCTGTTCTCATTGTGTCCACTAAAGTGGAACTCTAGGACCTCACACTAGCCTTCTAACAGTTTTGTCTCCATACTCTACCATCCATCAAATACACACTGACTTGAAATTCATCTTCCAAAAGAATCAGTCCTGTGCCTAAAAACAAAGAAAAACAACCCTAAGCAACCCCTCCATATTTTCCCTCTTGCTATGTAATAAGCAGATTAATCTGGAATTTATGTTTTCTATAAACTGCCCTTAACTAATTTTGCTTTCTTTGCCTGCTCTTTTTCAACGTGAATTCTAAAGTCTTCATATAATTTGGAAGGCAAGACCTTCCTTTCTTTTATTTTTATTTTTTATTATGGTAACATATAGAAGGGGTTCAGAGGATGCCACCCCTACAATGCCCCTCTGGCATAAGGACTATACAGAGCTAGAAGGAACTGAGAAGAAGCAAACACAAGAAAAACTCTCTGTCCTCCCTTCTCTTACAGGAGAGCAGGACATTCTTAACCCAGACACACTCTAGACTCTTCTCAGCCCACAGGCTGCACCACACAAATCTGTATTTTAATAACAAACCTTGCTGAAACAACCCTGGTCTTCTATTTGTTTCTCCCATATATTTACCTTCCCACAACTTGTGCCCTGGAAGCTCAACGTCACTTTCCTTTGTCTTATCATTTCTCTGTAAAATTGTTTTTTGTTAAGATGCTTACATAAGCCCAAGTTCTACCCATTACTGGAAGTTAATCATCACTGAGTTCCATACATATGTACAATAGACGTGTGAATAAACTTGTTTGT
The DNA here is from genome assembly GCA_004027555.1 of Craseonycteris thonglongyai. Taxonomy (NCBI): domain Eukaryota; kingdom Metazoa; phylum Chordata; class Mammalia; order Chiroptera; family Craseonycteridae; genus Craseonycteris; species Craseonycteris thonglongyai. The sequence goes on from PVKE010015177.1 coordinate 1,527, forward strand.
TTTTCTCTTGCTAATTGGTCTTTTGTCAGTCTAATTTGCAGGGCCTGGCCAATGAACATAAGGTTGGTAGCAGAAAAAGTATTTTCTTCCTCTACAATATATATAACATAAAATTTATCATTTCAACCAATATTAAGTGTATATTTTAGTGGTATTAAGTATGTTCACACTGTTGTACAGCTACCACCACTGTCCATCTTCAGAACTTTTTTAATTACCCCCAAGGAAGCTCTGTTCCCATTAAACACCAACTCCCCCTTCTCCCTCTCCCCCAGCCCCTGGCAGCCACCCTTCACCTTTTCTCTCTATGGTTTTGATTACTCTAGTGACTCATAAATGAAATTATACAGCGTTTGTCTTCTAATGACCAACTTATTTCACTTAGAATGTTTTTGAGATTCATCCACATTGTAGCATATGACAGGATTTCATTGCTTTTAAAGGCTGAATAGCATTCAATTGTATGAATAACATCCCACTGTATGTCTAGATCACATTTTGTTTATCCATACATCTGTCCATGGATTCAGGTGGCATCCACCTAATGGCCACTGTGACTACGCTATTAAAAATGTGGGCATACATAGATCTGAGTCCTTGCCCTCACTTCTTTTGGATACGTATCCAGAAGTGGAATTGCTGGATCATACGGCAGTTCTATTTTTTAATATTTTAAGAAATTGCCACACTGTTTTCAACACCTTCCTTTCTGACATAAAAACATTTAAGAGAAATCCACTGTAAAAAATGAAGTTAAATAACACTGAATCCCATAGCCAAGCTTCTCTGAGTGCAATTATAAAATGCTGTCTCTAGTGAGGATAAGACCAGTGTTCAAACCTTTCTGCAAAGATTGAAAAAGAACCATAATCACTCATCTCATAGGAGAGGGGAGACAACATGGATGGACCTAGAATGTATTGTGTTAAGTGAAAGAAGTCAGAGAAAGACAAATACCATATGATTTCATTTGTACATGGAATCTAAAAAACAAAAATAAATGAACAAACAAAACAGACACAGACTCATAGATACAGAAAACAAACTGATGGTTGCCAGATGGGAGAAGCATTGGGGAAAAGGTGAAAAAGGTGAAGAAATTAAGAAGTACAAATTATAAAAAGTCATAAAAAGCCACAGGGACGTAGAGTACAACATAGGGAATACAGCCACTAATACTGTAATAACTATGTATGATGTCAGATGAGTACTAGACTTATCAGGATGACCACTTTCTAAGTTATATAAATGTATAACCACTATGCTGTACACCTGAAACTAACATAATATTGCATGTTAATGGCAACTAAAAAAGAAAAAGAAAAAAGAAAAGAAAAGGAAAGAAAAAGGCTTGCTATATTCTGCACTATCCTAAATCCAGGCTTTCAGGTAATGAGAATGAGCTGATCTTATGGGAGAGTATCAAAATCGGGAACCAGGTGTCCAGAGTGACGGGAAGCCTGCTTTATCCCAGTGACAATACATAATGGTACATCCAAGAGGCTATAGCTGTTCTGGATTTTTTTAACTCCAGAGGCTCTGGAATCAGTCCCTATCCTCAGACTTTCCCAGGCTGGAACAAAAAAACAATCACATGTACTTAACCTGTATTTATTAATCTTTTAAGAACTTTTTACACTGTATTACATTTTATTCCCTCATCATCACAAAAGATATAGAGCACAGATCTGGGATTAGAATTCCAATCTATTACCCACTTTTCTAGCAAGAAAGCTGAGCGCCGGAGCTCAGGGTCGTGTTGCTGTTTTAGGCAGAGCTGGACTGGGGATCAGTGTCCTGACGCCCAGCTGGTGATGCTGGAGGTGGCCTGGACCAGCGTACAAAAGCCAACCTTTGAATTTTCAGGCATTTTATCTGTAGGTTGTTAAACTTAGCAATCGTTTAAAATGATATAAACTTACAATTAAGTGAATTATATTGAAAACAAAGGTAATACATACTAAAAACTCATTACATCCTAATTATTTTGCTACATTGTACAATTCTCTGCACCTGGGGGAATTTGTACTTAGTGCCTCCATATGAGGGTGATGCTCTGTAAAGGTAGCTACTGTATATCTACTCTCAAGGCTGCACTGAGAGATGTCAGGTTGGTAGCATGAAATTGGCCATGGTGGGAATATTTACGCTACAGAAATTGACAAATGCTACAAACCAGAGGTTTTTCCTCCCAGAGAGCCTGTTGCTAACCCTTTTCCAGCACACCACTGCTCTCAGCAATCTTCCTTCCTGATAGCCTTATAAAGATCCTCAGAAATTTGGGGCAGCCTCTGGGGCAAGGAGGGGCCCACTTACCGAAGTTTCACATTTTGCCCTGTGTAGGACTCATACGGCTTCTCCACGTGGGTGAATTCAAAGTCGAAGGCCTGTGACTGGGTGATTTCTCCAGGCCGGGCCAAATCCTTCACCAGGGACACAAATTCATGGTGGTTCCCACGGTCATAGTAGAGTTCTGGAAAGAGAGCATAAGTCAGCCTCCCCTATTAGACCCCAAGCTACATGGGACCTAGCAAGGGGGGCTCCAGGCTGCAGAAATCCCTCTTCTGAAAGAGACCTTGTTTGTGACTCCCTCTCTTTTCCTGACCCACTCCTTCAGTGCATCCCCATATACTGGCCTCCCTCCTTTCCAAACACTCTTCTGTTTTATACAGAGCAATCCTGTGGCACAGGAAGAACCAACTCTAACCCTGCTCCAGGACATCAGGGGGTACATCAGGGTAACCACTATAAAAAACAACACATTTTACATTTTTAAAAATATTTCTAACTTTTAATGCATATTTGTAGGTATTTAATCATGTCATCCTTATAATAATCCTGTGAGATCGTTAAGACAGGCCTTATCAACCATTTAAGGCAGCATGGTTAACTGAGTGGCTTAGAGTCACAGGGCTGGCTGTGGACCTGAGATTTGAGCAGGCACTCCACTCTACAACCTGGTAAAACATAACTTGCTTCATAAAGTCTTGTGAGAATTAAAGGACACAGTGAGGGATGCCGGGATAGTGCAACAGGCTGCGTGCTTGCCTTGCAACCATGAGGTCCGTAGTGCACTCATATGCTGAGCTGCAGCGCAACTGGTAACCACCAGGTGGCGGCGAAGGTTCTCGCCTCCCACGTGGGAGACCCCCAGTTAGGTTCCTGCCCAGCACAACCCCACATCCACCTGTGTGGAATAAAACTATGTCACAACTAATGATGTGCAACTATGGAGACTGCTCTGGGCCCTCCCCACTTCCCTGTCTCTCTCTCTTTCTCACATTCTCTTGAACAATACATCTAAAAAATAAAAAGACAAGACAAGACAATGAAGGCACAGGACTTAGAATAGTACCTAATAAATAGCACATGCTCAAAGAACATTAGCTATTAGCTGCTACTATCCCTCAAAAAGGAATCCTGTGGCCAAGCTGACACAGAAGCTTTAATGTTACTCCCTCCATCTAAAGCAGTGTTTGACTTCGGTGTGCATCAGTCACCTGGAGGGCTTGCTGGGCCCCGCCTCATGTTTGGTTTGGTGCCGGCGGGGGTGGAGGTGTGCTGAGAATTCACATTTCTAATAAGCTCCCTGGGGATGCTTGTCCTGCTAGTTCAGGGACCACACTTTGAGGAGCATTGCTCTCAATTTATCCTCCCCTGGAAACAGTTTTGGTATTTCTTTATTATAAGTGCATGCCTCCTATTTATCCTGTATTATTTTATGCTGTTTGTATTCTGCCATTTAAGTGTTAACTTTTACTATTATGCATGGTGATTAGATATAAGGTTTGCAGGCCCAGCTTCCAGCATCCGCCCCCTCATCCCCACACCCCCATCCCCACCAGGCTGTGCAGTGGGGGCATTTAATACTGACTGTGACTATACATGGTCACATTGCAGTCAAGATTTCATCCCCTTGGACATTTCTGGGATCCAGTCCTATGCTAGGCTGCAGTGTGAAGTAGGGTAGACCAACTGGGAAAATGGAGCAGGCAACGTGCACTTGCCGCTCCTCCTGTTGGCTGCTTGGGGATAAAGAGACAGGGCCACAGGGAGGAGTATCTGGGACAATCACTCACTAGGCCTGGTCTCAGATCTTTAGAGAACAGCAGGCAATCTTTCGTAGGGATACCTAAGCATCAGATCATACGTCAGCGGTGCAATTGCTGTGGGTCCACACCTACCAGAACCAGGTCTGAGTCCCAATCCGATCAGCAGTGGACTTGCACTGGGTCCACACCCAACAGAACCAGGTCTGAGTCCCAATCGGAATCAAAGTCATCGTGGGCCAAAGAAACCAGCCCTCTGCCCCTGCCAGAGCCAACCCAGTGTTCAGCCCTGCCCTGCAAGAATCGTGCCCAGGAGAAAACGGTTGCAACAGTGCTTTGAGTCTGCTCTAGGAGTGGGCCCTGCCAAACCTATTCCACAAAGAACCGTTCTCCCCCAGACACGGACGCATTGGAGTGGGCTCTGTCCTAAGATTTATCCAGCTCCGGAAGGTGGCAGCAGTGTAGTGCTGCTAGGTCTGTATAAATTTACATTGTATTCTGGGCTTCAACTGTGGCTGAATTCCTGTGTAGTTAGTTACACTTTGATCCATCTTGTATTGCAAGCACTTCCCCTTCTCTTCCAAACACTAAATGGAATCAGCAGTGGGCAGCATTCTGGGTAGTGAGTGATAATGCATAAAGCCAACAAATGGGAGACAACAGTGGAAAACTATGGGGGAAAAGGATAGGGAGAGCTGAGCAACCCCTTGCTCTTTTTAAAACCCAATAACTGTGCCCCTCAATAAAAGGACATGCAGCGACTGGAGAGGGGCAGAGCCACAGGCCAGCCTGTGACAAGGGCTCCTCGAGTCATTCTTGCTGGTCCACAGCTTACATGAGCCCTTGTTGATGGTCCTGATTCCTCCTATGGGGCACTGACCCCTCAACTGGGGAACCTGGTGTCTCAGTTTCCAAGCATTGGACTCTGTCCACTGTTTCAGGGGACAAAAGGAGCCCCAGTGTCCAGGATCTGTTAGTAGAAAATCCTAGCATCAAGAGAAAGATGGGAAAAGGATGGAAAAATACACAAAATGTGATCACACAGCCCAAACGCAACATGAGAAACAAAACAGAGACAGATCCGAGAGCGCTCAGAGAGGACTCAGGCCGCCAGCATCCGGGGATCCTAGCAACGGTCTGCCTGACCCAGCAGGGGGACCTGGCTTTGGCTGGGACCTCTGATGGGAGAGGTCCTTCCCTGCACAGTGTCACATTCTCCCTTTGGCTCTTCCTCCTGGACTCATTAATACCAGCTCCTGCACCACATGCCATGGAAGTGTGGCCAGTATGTAGTCTGAGTCAGGCTGGACTGGGCTTTTTCATGTATAATTTATAAGCCGTTTGCAATGTTTTTGCAAACTGCTGGGCAAAGGGGCAGAAATAGCAGCCAAACTTTGCTATTTGCCAGCAAGTTTGGTTTCCTCTCACAAAAACTAAAACAAGATCCAAGGCTATTCTGGCAGGAGGTCTAGATCCTAAAGAGATGGTAAACAGCCTCTAATCCGCGCAAAAACACAGCCAGCCACCAGCTCTTTCTGACCTCCAAAGCCCTCAGGGATTACCTGTGTCAAGCTCAAAGTTGAAACTGGCCAAGTTCTTTTTTTGTGTTTTGGTTTGTTTTGGTTGTTAAGGTAACTTCCCTGTCTTCAGCCTCCTTCTCTGTACCACAGCAGGAAATGAGTTTTGAAGTCAGGATGCTTTCATGGTGAAACTTGTCACCAACGGCTGAGGAGTGAATTGGCCAGTTGGAAGGGAACAGCCACCTGTGAAGCATGTAGGGTCATCCGTGAAAGGTACTCTGAGACTTGCTGCAGGGCTGGGAGCATGTGTGGTCCAGACTCCATGGCAGTCTTGGAAGAAATGAACTTATACAAGCAAAGAGACCTCAAAGGAGCCTCCACTTCACCCTGATTTTCCCAGCCACGGTTTGCTGGCTGGCAACCCAATCAAGATTCATGCTGGCTATATTCACTCAGCTCTCCTGGTCCCTGGTAAATCCATGGGGGCATTCACGCCCCTGAGCTGCTCATAGACAGCCAGGCACAGATCTGTTCCAACCCCCCAGAACAACTTATTAATAGAATAGAATCAATCCATTTACACTCAATGTACCTTTTACTTAGCATTTCATGGGGTGAATGAATTAAAATACAGAAAGCCTCTGGAGTTTTCAGAAGCTCAGGCTTCAATGGTGCTAATGGGTTCAGACACATTCAGTGGCATTACTTTTAAAAACTTTTTTTAAGAACTTAAAATAAATTCCAGGTATTATCTGTTTGGCTTTGGAGTACAAAGGTGTTCATGTCTGTTCTCCTCTCATGTCCAACCTTCTAATAACTTTTGGTTTATTTAACCCCATTAGTCACCAAGGTGGCCCAACTATACCTTATATCTGCCAACAGTGTTCTCCAAGTGACTCCAGCTGAAAAATGGTCTCTCTTCCTCCTAGTAATGACCCAAATTCCCACAGGGCTCCTTACACACCACACTGCATTCTTCTAAAAAGGGGGGGCCATCAGCTGCTACAAGGGTACAGGTGATACCCTCACACCTTTGTTGGCATCGAAAGGACACAGAGCAAGCCATCGGAAAAAGCATACAAGGTGCAGGAAGAATCCCAATGCAGTGCAAAACTCTACTGAGAATAAAAGAAAACATGTGTAACACTAGTGAATGAATAAGACCTTGTTATATTCTCAGGGGGCAACATTAAAATGCAACATCTGAGCCGTCGGTACAGAACTGAGTGGCCATAGCTCTGACAATGTGTTTGTCCTCTATACGGGGGAAAACCAGCCTCAGCTTGGCATAGGTGATGCGAAGGCATGTGCACCAACATCCAGCTTTAACCCAGCTTTAATGTTTCTTTTTTTTTAAGATTTATTTTATTGTTTTGAGAAAAGGTGAGAGAGAGACAGAGAGGAGGGGGAGGGCCCAGAGCAGTCTCCATAGTTGTACATCATTAGTTTTGACACAGTTTCATTCCACAAGGCAGGTGTGGAGCCGCACAGGACAGAGTAAAACTGGGGGCCTCTCTCATGTGAGGCAAGAACTTCACCACCATCCTGGCGGTTACCAGGCGCACATCACAGTTTAACATGTAGGTTTGCACAGGCTGAAGCTGGGACTTGATCCCCAGACCTCATGGTTGCAAGGTAAGCGCTCAATCTGTTGAGCTATCCCGGCATCCCCAGATTTAACATTTCTTACCCTGGTTCCCTCAGTGAAGATGCTATACAAGTGGGTGAGGGCTAGTCGGTGAGTTGCCTCAGCTCCCAGTGGCCTAGAGTCAGGGCTACACCTTATCCATGTCTCCACCACTAGCACAGGTAGGAAGCCCCGTCTCTTCCCAGTAACCAGCAAAGAAACCCTGCACTCTCCTTTTCTTTTGTTAAAATAACTGTAGTTTATCTAGGAGGCAATGAAAACTAAATCCAGAGAATAGCTTCTGTAAATTCTTAGTGCTGACCAATGTATCCACATGTATTGAACACCTACTAGCCACTGAGACAAGAGATTAGCCACCAGATGGATGATGAACTGAAGGCAGTTCCTGGTTTTCAGGGGCTCAGAATTTAGTGAGAGCGACAAACAAGTTAAAAAACAAACAAACAAACAAAACAAAAAAACAGCCCCACTAGCTTTGTTATTTCCTGGGTGAAAAGAGATAACCATGAGGCCTCTAGCAGAACAGTGGAAGGAGTTCTTAAGTCAAACTGGGGAGGTCAAGGAAGGCTTTCTGATGCAGATCATGTTTGCTGAGCTTTAAGAGTGAGGAAGAGCTGGGGTGGATGGTCAGACCTTGCAGAAAGATGCTCACATGCAAAGGGAAGATGCCAAGATTCTAGAAGGAATATGACATTTTGAGGAAAGTACAAGAGATGAAGATGAAGGGTTAGGGAGGGATAAGGCTGGAGGGCCAGCTCAGGAAAGAGTTAGACTCATGTATTTCCCCCTTGGACCAGTAGGGAGTCAATGAGAATTTAAAGGAGCAGACTGACAATGTTAGAATTGCCTTTTAGATAATTCACTGTCATGGAAGATGAACTGAAAGAAAAGGAAAACAAAGGTAGGAAGATCAGTTAGGAGATTGCTACAAATAGAAATCATTAAGAATGATTTAAGATATGCTAGTTTTTGGAGAGGACCAAAAGTTAGCCAATTGGATGTACGGGAGGAGGAATAAAGAGCCTAAGATGACTCCCATATTTCTGAGGCTGAATGGACCCAAGTGACATAAGCCAAAATGGAAACAAAACAAAACAAAATAAGAGAAGCAGCAAAGCTGGCTGGAGCAGGAAGAGAAAGGGGTTTCTGTTTTGGAGGCCTCTCTGAGGGAGCTATGGGGTGTCATCCAGCAGAGATGTCCAGCAGGCAGTGGGAAACACAGGCATGAAACTCAGAAGGGAGTTCAGGTCGGAAGAAAAAATTTGAGAGTCATCAGAAAATAAGACACTGATGTCAGGGGTGCAGATGAGATTTCCGAGCAAGTTATAGAGTGAGAAGGGACCAGGAACAAGTTATCCCTCTTTCTGTCTACCTCCAAAACCAAGATGGAAACAGGAGCTTTTCTAAGCAGGGCCTGGGTCACTCTGACAAATAGGGTCCAAAGCGGTCCAAACAGCTGTCTCTGCAAGAACCTTGTGCAGAATCTGTACCATAAGGTGAAGACACTGGGATGGCCACATGGGGAGGCAGACAAGCAGATCAAAGGGAAGCTAACCTGGTGGGAACATTCTTCATGGAAAGTTTGCACAGAACTCAGGAGTGACTGCAAGGTGAAGTGTTTTAAAAGTCTAGCCCCTGGGAACATCTTGATGGCTCCAGCTTAACAGAGAAAAAGAAAATGACAATCATCAACTTAACTCCCTTTTACTGAGTACGTACTATGTGTGCCAAGCCCTGCACTTCATGTACATTATCTCTAGTCCTTACAAGACCTTAGTAAAGTCTGTTTTATAATCTGAGCCTCATCTAATTTATGTAACCCAATCTACTTGACCCTTAAGCACATACCAGGCTGTCCCTCTAATGAATACAAAGGTGGGACAAATACACTTTCAACAGGAGGAAAAATAATTTAATCATAAGGATAAGGTTAATTATATAAACCACTTCATTTTAAAGCTCAGGAACTCTTGAGGGAAGAAAGGATGGAAGGAGAAAAAAAAAACAAGTCCAAGAGACTATGGTTTATAAGAAGAAAAATTTTAACTTAAAATAGCAATCAATGAGGAAGGTGGGCAGAACACAATGATAACAACTTTCTTACCCCCAGATAGTAAATCCCATACTGTATGCCACCCATACAGCCGTCTAGACCTCAGAACCTCACCAAAGTTCCAGCCACTTCATGCATAGTCAAGGAGCGCAATGAAGGAAAAAACCACAAGACCACAACATCAGAAAAATTACTCACAAGCCTCGCTCTGGTGCCCTCTAGTCACTTCACACATGGTCTTAGGTACACAACACAGATACCTCATACTCTGCATGAAGCAAGACCCCTTGACATGTAAACATTCTTACAAGGTGAAATTGTTATCCTTGCATTAAAGGAAAGAAAGTTGAATCCCTGAGAGGGGGACACAGCTTCCCCAAAGTCACAAGGTCAATTTAGCCCAGAGTGCTTAGGGAGGAAGAGTTATGGATGGAAGCAATAAAAACTTCTGAGAAAACTCAGCATCCCTGCTGAGTCAAAGAACCCAAGCAAGGCAGCAAACAGCCTCCTCTACTCCCTTCCATTTAGACTAGCAGGCCAGGACACCCTTCTCCCTGAACCACTCATTTAATACTGCCATTTAAAAGACATCTTGGTTATCTTTTATGTATTGATGAGGTATCGCTGCCACCTGGAAATGGATGGTATAGAAACAAACTAAACCTGCCTGTCTACACTCAGTCAAAGAATCCATGCAACGCTGTTAAAACTACTACTTGAAAATATAATTCTAAGTAGGCAAGGACTTCCCCACCATCTCATATGTTAGACTTAATAGAAAATGCTTTGAATTCATCCTTTCTACTCAGTGGCTCTTCACTAGGGGCGATTTTACTCTGCAGGAGACATGCGGCAATATCTGAAGTCATTTCTGAGGTTACAACTTGGGGAGGTGTGTCTGGTATATCGAAGGCGTAGAGACTGGGGACAATGCTAACTAAACATCCTACACCAACAAAGAATTATGAGGCTGAAAATGTCAACAGCATGCTGTTGAGAAGCCCTGTCTAAGCTAAAAGCATGAGAGCAGAGGGCATGAAGCTCACTCTTTAGAGCCCCTTCAGGTACACCAAAGGCCATTCATAGTCTGGATGTGAAAAAACAACAAAAGGGTTCCTGATTTCATTCTCTTAAAGTGCCAGAGGCAAATAGAGACAGGCTGCAGGTTTCCAGCCTCTGTAAAAGGGGATAGAACAGATTCTTCACTGCACTCTGAGACCATGAGGGAGCATTTAACAAGTTTCCCAGGAAGCCCCTAAAAAGTTATACACGCAGCACATGGTATAGGGTATGAATTCTGTCAGAGGTTTTTCAGCCCACATGGGTATTTACCGTGAATGTACTTCTAACCTAATGATAAAAACTATTTCAGAAGTACCTGAGAGTTTTAAAAAGACTCCAAATAATCTTAGAATTGGGGACACCTGCATCTTGACTGGCAGCTTCCAAAATCCGTGTTGTTACTGCCTTTTACTATCTAGTTCTAATTATTACTAATCATGTTTAAAGACTGTTGGATCATTGGGACATTTTGATCATTTATTAATAATTTTAGTCTTAGGCATATCACTTCTTTATCTTTAAAGAGAAATTATGTCCATTGAACACTAACATTCCCATGACGAAGTCTTAGAAGCAGGCTATAGGCAGTCTGGGTCTAAACACAGAAATGCTTCTTTCTCAAAACATGTATAAAGATAGGCAGTTCAGAAACAGGTGAGAGATGAGATAATGTGAACCATTTCTCCCACATGACATCTAAAAGACACAGGCAGTGAGTAAAAGTGCAACTTAAGGCATCTACAGCTTAACTTGGGCCAGAGGAGGGCAAAAGCAGCAGAACTGTCTCCTCCTAATTAACCCACCTGCAGGCTAAGACAGGAGCATCTCACTCGGAAATCCTAGGGGCAGGCAACCTGAGAGGCTCGCTGAAGGGTCAGCTGGGGCATTCCGGGGCAAGATCCCCACCACGACAGGCACAGCAGGGACGCCCCTTGTTCCCTCAGTACCCCACCCCTGTTGGTGCGCTTTCCCTTTTGGCAGGGAAGATGGTAACGCAAGGGCGGCCACGGGCAGGCGGGCCTACGACCGCAGGGAACGAGGGGCTCCGACAGGCCTTACCAGAATCGCCGGGCCCCTTGCCCCCACCACCCGCGGGTGGGGGAGGGGAGCGCCTGGCCCACGGACACGCCTGGGCGCCGACTCACCGATCTGCCCGATGAACTCGATCTTGATGCCCTGGTGCTCCAGCCGCTTGTTGGGGTGCTTGAGTGCAAGGCTCACCTTCCCGGAGACCGTCTCTCCATCGTAGAAAAGGAAATACTTCTCCTTCTTCCCATCCTCCGTCTTGTGCTCGGCCCGCTTCCTACTCTCCGCATCGCTCAGCACGATTTCTACCTCCACGCTCTGCCCAAAGCCGAAGAAGCTCATCTCGCCGCCGGCCGAGTAGGCCGGGCTCTCCGGGGCTGGGACTGCCCTAAGGGAAGATCAGCGGGCTGGACGCGCGGCCAGGCAGGCGACGAGGTACGCCTGCTCGCTCCACCTGGAGGGCAGGGCAGGGCAGGGCCGGCTGGGCTCCCCGAGCACGGATGCACCGCGGCCCGCCACTCCTGAGCGGGCGCGAGCAGCCAGCTGCGGTGAGGGGCGAGGGCGGCAATGCAACCCAAAGGGGGCGGTGCAGGGCCTGGGCGCACCGGCCGCCGTTGCCCACCGGGTGCGGTGCAGAGCAGAGCGGAAGAGCGAGCCAGCCCAGCCTGGGGCGGTGAGGCGCCCAGGGATGCTCCGATGGCTCGGGGGAGGGGGGGCGGGGAAGGGGGAGACCAGCCTCCAGCCCTGATGCGCCGGATACGCCGCGCGCATGCGCACGCTCTTGCCTCTGTACCTCTTGCCACCAGGCCTCGGGGAAGGTGCTCGCTGCGCATGTGCAGTGGAAGAAGGGCGGCCCGCCTTGCCCTTAGTTGACAGGGTGGATACGGCTTCTTGCCAGAAGTCGGGCCCACACATCTCGGAAAATTAGACCTAACACGTTCTTTCTGAATGCACTCCCCTCCCCGCTTTTTCTTTATTGTTTTAGTGCTATAAGCGTTACTCTGCCATCCACACAACAACGTTCGATTGCTGTTTGACGCGGTAAAGGTAGCCTTTGACACGCACGCGAAATGTTTCTTGACGGGGGCAAAGGTGACAATGATCACAGGAAGTATATTGTCTCCAATCCTCTAAAGTGTCCTTCTACTTAAGAAAAAGGAGGCGGCAAAGGCGCTATTACAATTTAACTTATTTCTTAACCCTTACTTGAAGGGAAAGCTTAAAAAAAAAATCAGCTCGTGGAACCTTGGCTCAGCCTACGGTCCTTAGCCCGCCCCATTCCTTGCGCATGCGGCAGAAGACCCTGCTGATTGGTTAAGAGAGTGAACCGGCTGGGCGCGATGATTGGTCAGCGGGAAATTCTACATGTTATGACTGGTCTGCAGGAGCGACTCGGAGCGCGCGCGGGAGCGAGCTTTGAAAGTTGACCACAGCGGAGGCGAGCAGGTTTCTGGGCGATCATGGTGGCGCTACCGGGCCTAGGGAGCGGCCTGCAGCCCTGGTGCCCGTTGGATCTCAGCTCGGGTGAGGAGATGGGGCCTCGAGTCTCGGGGACGCGGGGCTGTGGTTCTTTGCGCCTGCGATGCTCTTAAGTCTGGGCCTGGGGTGGGGGGAGGGGGGCGCTCGACTAAGCAAGGTCTGGGCCCTCCAGGACGTTGGCGAGCCGGGTCTAGAATAAGAACTCAACCCAGTAAACTGTTGTTTTTTTGCTATATTGCCCGGTATCTTTTAGTTCTTTTGCATCTGTTTTCTCCGCCTTCCCCTTGTTCTGCAGATCTGCACACTTTTAGCAGGATCACTTGAAAACACAACTGTGACCTGTCAAGTCTTTAAACCTTTAATGTTTCCCCGTTGTTTCCGGAATAAATGACCGAATCTTTGGCCTGCCATACAAGAGCCTTCACCATTCACGGCATAATCTTTGGAATTAGAGGTGCTGGGATTGGCCTCTTGGCTCTATCATTTAGCGTACACCCGCAAGTCTCAGCCTTGGTTTCCGTATATGTCAAATGGCTATTACAGTGTATACCTCACAGGGGTTTTGTGAAGATTGATATAGTACATGGTATATAGTAACTGATGAATAAATACTAGTAGTATAACTCTCATCCTTCACATTTAATCTCTGCTGTAACTATTTTGTTAATTTCCAAACAGGTTATACTTTCTAAAACTTTGTGCTGTTATACAGTTCTCTCTATATGGGATGCACTTCTCTGCATTTCTTTCCCTGGTGAACTACCGTGTTTAGGTCCAAATGAAGAAGAATTATTCTTCCCACCTTTGTCATTTTTCCCACCTCTGTCTCTACCCTTACCCCAGTAATATTTTCTGTCATGCTTTCTAGTGTTTTACATGTTTATTACTGTTTTAACCTTTCCTCCATTGTAAAAATAGTAATAGCTATTGTTTATTTAATTTATTGATTTTCTGCCACCAGTTATTTTCTTTTTTCATTGGGACTTGGTAGTCGTGATCCAGAAATGAGATCAGAAATACTGATGTCCATTTAAAATATGTGTATAAGATAAATGGGAGAATGTAAGAGAAAGAGATGCAGGAAAAGATACAAGAACATTTTTAGGAAGATGACTGTATGTTAAGAGAATGAATAGTTAACTAACACATGTTAAGCAGTCAATTCCATGGAAAGATTTCTTTCAAGCTGTGTTGTACTGTATCCTACCATTATAAATCCCAAGACCTACCATCTTAATTTGAGTTCTTTTTTTTACTGTTGTGAATTGGGAACCACCTGTTGGTTTCTTCCACTTGTAATAATGTGCAGTTTTCTCTGTTCCTAGGCTTTTATGGACTTGCAAAATTACATCTCATGGGCTTCCTCTTTCTCTTCTTGTCATTCTTGCAAATGCAGGTAAAATTAATCAAAGAGGGCTGAAAGAAGGGCTGAAGAGTGTCACAGTGGGGTAGAAATGAGTATTTTGAGCAAATGGAGAGTAAATTTATAGGGGAAAGGAACCATCTTATGCAATTGCTTTGTGGCCACGGCAGGTCCAGTGGCTTACCTTTTAGAACTTTTTGAGCACATCCTTTCCCAGAATTGAAGGATTTTTTTTTTTAATTTTTTCATTTTATCCCCTGCAGGAAGAACTCCCATGTATCCTAGGGGTTTTCTCTTTCTTGAATTAATCATTGATTTAATAAGAATTTATTTTATTTCCATAAGGTATTAAACATGTTATTTGGCTAGTTACTCTGTGGTCCTCAAACTGTGTTCCCACTGAACAGTTGTGATGGTGACATGGTCTGCTGCTCAAATCTTGGCAGTCTTTTCCAGTTCACAGAAATAATGAAGTTAGTATATAAAATTTCTCATCTTTCAGCTTTATTCCACAAATTTTAGGACCAGGGTGCTAAGTACTTTTATAAAGAGTAAAATAGAAGTGCTTGTTTCTTTTTTCGTCCCCTTCTCTGCCAATGCCCTTCATCCTAAGCCATCCCCTATCTCCTAGTAAATCTTTCCAATAGAACACTCTCCTTGTGAAATTGATGAGATGTTTATTATTACCTCCATCTTATAGATGAGGTAATAAGGCTCAGCAATGTTATAAGTGATATGGCTAAAGTCATACAAATAATTTTAGAAAGAGGACTAGAAATCAGGGCATTACTGCCTGCCAAGTTAAATTTGATATTACTGACAGGAGAACTATTGTAAGCAAACCCAAAATAAGGATTGAGTTGCCTTGGCTGCAGTCTATATTGGGCATTAACATATTACTGGAAATAGAGACACAATTGTATTTATCAGATCTTTTAGGCAGCATATTTAATATTTTTGGAAGGAATGCTCTGGAAAGCCACTTGAGATACTGAGTGAGCCTCCCTCCTACTTGATCAATTTCAAGTGCAAAAGATGATGGGCAAATTGTTTTCTATAGAGGATGGATCCAGTTAACTGCAGGCTTTTATTTGCTGAGTACAGTATAATACTCAGAACCACGAAAGAAAAGTTTGATGCCTACCATCCTGGATATTCTTTATCCTTACCCTGCCCATGCTTCCTAAATCAGTGGTGAACAAATATTTAAAGATTATTAATTTGAAGGAGCACCTGATTAATAATGTCTGTGATAGCCATATATTTTCATCTGGTCCATATTTTAAGTTTTAGGGAATACTAACAAAAATATTTAGGAAAAATAGTTAATTAGAGAAATGTGTGAGAAGGTTTAGAGCCAAGAGTAATTGGCAAGGAATCTAGCTAGAATGTCACAATTATGTCTTGTTCTCTTAACACATATTTATTCCATCCATGTATTTTGAAATCATTGCATATTTCTCTGTGAATCTGGCTTGTCTCCTCTAGCTTAAACTTTTGGAGGTAATTGTATCTTTTTTAACATGCTACATTATTCTCCAAGAGCCCCAAAAGTATTTTATTTGGATTTGTTAACTTAGTTATAAGATTTTTACAATGGGATATCTGGAGCAATCTTTGATTAACCTCTTTCTTCTCTAGATTAAATATGTGGGAAAGCCAATCATTCAGTGTTTTGAAGTGTCATTCCCCAAAACTGTTTTATGTAAAAAGTGTTTTCCTTCTTGATATTTTTAGAAGATGAACCAACTTAATAAACAGATATCAGTCATAATTTTTTAAGAAATTATATTTTAATGCAGATTTATCTTAGCGATAATTTTATTTTTTTTAAGATTTAGTTTATTTGTTGTTGAGAGAAGATGAGCAAGAGAGAAGAGGGGGAAGGTCCAGAGCAGTCTCCATAGTTGTACATCATTAGTTGTGACATGGTTTCATTCTACACAGGTGGATGTGGGGCTGGCCGCTCAGGGTGGGAACCGAATTGAGGGGCCTCCAGCATGGGAGGCAAGACCCTTCACTGCTGGGCCATCCCAGTGGTTACCAGTTGTGCTATATAGTTCAGCATATGTGGTTTGCACAGACCGGAACCAGTAATCAAACCTCGGACCTTGCAATTGCAAGGCAAGCACTCAACCGCTGAGCTATCCCTGCATCCCCTGGAAATTATTTTTTAACTTTTCTGCTTTCCTTTCTGCTTTAAATGTGAGTTGTGACTAATAACCTTTTCTTGAATATACCTAGAGTCTAAAGATTATTCGTTTTTTACTTGTGGTAGAGCACTTACTGATTTGATTGCATTTTCTCACTAGAATGGGTAAACACAGTGTGGGAACTGGACTTCACAGAAACTGAACCTTTGGATCCCAGCATAGAAGCCGAAATTGTAGAGACTGGCTTGGATGCGTTCACAAAACTCTATGAAAGTCTCTTCCACCTTGCTGCTCGAGAACGTGGATCTACAGAGGTAAAAAAAAACAACAACAAAAAATAAAAAATCAAGCTACCATCTTTCAGTGTCAAAAGTGGACCATCAAAGCCATTATCATCTAGCAAGCTTGTCCAACCCTTCACCCATGGGCCGCATGTGGCCCAGTGTGGCTTTGAATGTGGCCTAACACAACACAAATTCGTAAACTTTCTTAAACCATTATGAGATTTTGGAGGACTTTTTTTTTTTTAGCTCATCAGCTATCGTTAGCATTAGTGTATTTTATGTGTGACCCAAGACAATTCTTTTTTTTTTAAGATTTATTTTTACCATTTTTTGAGAGAGAGAGAGAGAGAGAGAGAAGGAAAGGGGAAAGGAGGAGGGCCCAGAGCAGTCTCCACAGTTGCACATCATTGCTTTTCTGCATGGTTTCATTCTATAGTTAGGTGTGGGGCCACCCAGCGCAGAGCCAGTCTGGGGGCCTCCTGCATGGAGCTCGCCTCGGAGAGAACTGAACTGGGGACACACCCCAGTTCTGCATATGGGTTTGCACGGGCCAGTGCTGTGATTCGATCCCTGGACTCCTGAGCTGCAAGACGAGCGCTCAACCCACTGAGCCATCCCAGCTTCCCCCAAGACAATTCTTTTTCCAATGTAGCCCAGGGAAGCCAAAAGGTGGGACCCCCCCCCCCTGCTGTAGTATATAGTTCATAAGGAGTACCAGCAGAGTAGCATAAAGACCGTGGCTCATTTACTGGAATATTTTATTAGCTTTCCTCCAGAAGATTCAAGGTGTTAATCTTTGATTTTTTTCAAGTCCTGACAACTTTTACAACAGCAAATTAGAGGAAAAGAGTCAATTACAGCCAAAACAAGAAAACCAGATAAACCAGACATGAAAAAGAAGGCCAAGGGAAATGCAGTAACAAATTATGCATGCCTTAACTTTAAGAAAATATGGTATTAAACTGAGAAGTATTTAGTTGAATTAAAATTGGAACAAAGAGTTTCTTTAAATGTTGAGTTCTACCTAGTATACTTATTAATATTTAGATTGCTAACTACTTTTCAGAAAACTAAGGGTTAGATACCAGAATAAAAAATACTTAGAATAATAACATCTCTAGAAAGTTTTTAAAGATTTATTTTATTGTTTTTGACAGACAGAAGGGGGAGGGCCCAGAGCAGTCTCCATAGTTGTACGTCATCAGTTTTTGACATAGTTTCATTCCATACAGGTGGGAGGGGGTGGGGGGCCATACAGGGCAGAAACTGGGCGGGGACCTCCCGCATGGGAGACACACCCTCACTAGCTGGGGGCCAAACCGGGGGCCTCCCACATAGGAAGCTCTCCCCAGTGAGCATTGAACTGGGCCACATGGGCCAGGGCCAGGATTTGATCCTCAGACCCCAAGGCTACAAAGCAAGCACAACCCGCTGAGCCATTCCCAGCATCCCCTCTAAGAAGTTTTAATTTAAAAATGTTTCAGTTATAAATTGCATATGGATGTTCAGAAATTCTAGTTAAGCATTCATTAAGCATAGTGCTGTGTTAAGTACCTTAAATGATAAAGTGATGATTAAGATACAGAGCCTCTCCCTACCTCAGGTACCATGACAGTGAGGGAGAGTGGTGAATTAAACCCTGGTTCTTAAAGTTCCTACTCACGTTTCCCTCCACCCATGCTGGCAAGTCCAGAGACCACATTCAACTGCAGGGGGCTGGAGAATCTCAGTGTCACCAGGATTCTAGGAGGAGAGCTGGAAACACCTGGTGAACCTCATTGTAATACCTGCTGTAAGAGAAGTAATACTATCTAATAGGGCCATGGAAAAGGGAGCATGAGAAGACTGGGAAGGTTCCAGAAAGAAAGTAGCCGGAGGCAAGTCCTCACAAATGGGTAGAGTGTGAACTAGCAGAAATGAGGGTCTGAGGGCATTCCTGGGGAAGGACCAAAAGGGAATGAATGTGTAACATCTGAGAGTCATGACTCATGTGGCACAAATGGAATACAGGATTTTAAGACTACGTGTTGCAACTGGACACATCTGTAAGATCTGTAAGTTGATCGGGTAGAGGAGGTGATAGAAAGGAAAATGCGAAAGATCAAGATTTCAGAGCTAGGAGGAGGATATTATTAGCCACGTTGTGGGAAATAAGGGGAGAAAGAGCAAGATCAAGTGGAAAAATTGTGAGTTCAGTTTTAGGCTTTTGAATATGAGGTTCTGTTAAGAGGTCCTTAGGGAGATGTAATTGGTAGTTGCAAACAAGGGTCAGAACGCTAAGGGAGAAATTAAAATTCAACAAAATAGATGGTGAGTCCTCTGAACCAAGGTGTTGTTTAAGTTGCAGGAATGCATGAGATCAGTGAGCCTGAGGAGACACAGGACAGAATTCAGAAAGCTTAGGGACACCTGACAAGGAACAATCAGAAGTGTGGGGGGCGGAGTCTGACACAAAGGCTAGGAAGTGACCCAGGTATTGAATGGTGCAGAGGTGATGGGCAGATAGACTCCTGACACAAGGCATTTGAATACAGAAGTGATTGAATTGTCCTCAGCTACTTCCAGGGTTCCAGTTTCAAGCAGTTATAGGAGCAGAAATGGTGTTAGGAGTGAGGATGTAACTGCTACAAAGGCAGGAGATGGTTTCTTGCAGGAGTTCCATGGTAGAGGAGAGGCGAGTGCTGAATGAGTCTAAATGGTCCCTTCTATAAGGTGCTAAGCAGCATGGATGGCTAAACCAGGGCATTACCCACCAGCACTTTCCCTGTCTTTTCAGGGAAGCAGGAACTACAGGAGTCCGATAGTTTATTTTTTTATTTTTAGGTACTCCAGGATAAACTGTATTTAGTTTCTGCTATGTTTGGTTTATAGAAATAACCCATTTCTTCTTCATGTGTTTGATAGGACAAATTGTGGAACAATGACAAGTTAATAAAGTTGTGCTTTAATTCTAGGGTTGATTTTCTTTCTCACCTAGGCTACCTCTGAAATCAGTTGAGGGAGAAACTTTCAGGTATTTCCTTTCCTGCTCCCACTTCCCATAGAATGTTTAAATTTAAATAAGTTGCTCTTATTTTCTCAGCTAGGAATTAGTTACTAATAGAGGGTGTCCCAGAAGTCTTAGTACAGCTTTTAGCTATAATTTCAGAAATATATATGCTGGAAACTTAACAAAATTTTTTTGTGTAATTAAGTGTCTTATATACTTACTTATCTTTGTAATTTTGAATAATACATTTAAATTTTTTTGTTTTAGTTCCTTTGAAAATGGCAAATGTTTATACAGTAGACTCTCTGTTAACTGGAACTCAGCAACTGGCAAAATCTCAAAATTCACTTGGATACTTGAGATTTTGCTTGTGTTCCGGTTAATAGAGAGTCTACTTATATTTATCTGGCATCTACCAATTCCCATGGGTGCAGTAAAGTGAGAGTTTACTGTAATTAGGATCCAGGCTGGTCTATTCCCCTCTTTTATAAGGCATTAAATGCTTACCAAAATAAAAAAGGAGATTTTTCCCTTTCTGTAATATTGGCTTTTATGCTTTACCTCCAGAGCATTTGGACCTTCTTTGCTGAGAACAGTATTTCTCCAAGTGTGCTGGTGGCATTGTTCTATCACTTTGTTCAAACAGTACATAAGAAAAACGTCAGTGTGCAAAATCGAGAATATGGCCTTCACGCCGCTGGGCTTTATTTTCTGCTACTGGAAGTACCAGGTATGTATATTTGATGTAGTAGGACACATCTTTTGACATTTAAAATGCTTTTGCATTGTTTTGAGCTCTTATAGTTTGCTTCCTCACTTATAAAATGGATCAGTGGTGACCCATCGCATAGACTTGCTCTGACTTTAAATGAGAATAAGTCTGTGAAGTATATGAAAGAGTGTTCCAGAAATGCTTTTCCCGTTTTTCTTGAATTGTGTTTGTTTTTTGATATGCTGGACCAGTAACCTAGTACAGATAATCTAAGAGGGACAAGGCAGGAGGGCAAGTATTTCCAAACTACAAGAGCTCCATTCCTACCCATCCCCGCCTAGTACAAAATTCTGATATTTCTCTCTCTTGTCCTGACTGAGAAAAACTGCTGTGGGGAGTCATTGTGTTCTCTCTGTGCAGTGTGGTATGGAAAAACAGGTTAAAACCACTCTAATCAAGAAAGCATGAGACTAGCATGAAGAAGAATGATGAAGGAAAGCAGGGGAAAGAAGAAATCCGTTTATGCGCACTGCTCCGCTTCCTGTATTGTCAGAGCACTTGGGTGGCCATGCCTCCTGTGAGATGTGAAGCAGTTGCTTCTCCCTACCCTACCTAGCCCAGTGCAAAAGGGAGCTGAACTTAGAGGGGGGCTTAGCCGGGGAGGGCAACGGTCAGATGGAAAAGAAAATCACAGAATTAATCAGCTTTGCTGCTTGTCAATGTTTATGTAACTGCATTTGAAGTAAATGTTAAGGATTTAGTCCCTGTGATTTGGGAATTGGTGAAAAGATACATAAAGCCTTGAGCATTCATTTGTATTGTTAATACTCCCATAATGACTTTTGAGGTAAGTTCCCTGAACACTTAGTTGCTAAGCAACATCTCAGTTGTTCTCTTCTCTTGCTAGACGCTATTTTTTCTGATTAAAGTTGACATTCATGCAAGAGCCAAGAGGTACCTGACTATTATGGAACTTTCTAGCAAGTCATATTCTTCTAGGGTGACCAGATGTACCGTTTAAAACGGGACAGAAAACAATACTGCCCAATTTCAAATGGTACGTCTGGTCAGCCTAGTCTCACTAAGCTAAATTCAAGGTGTCTGTGGGCTGACCAGGCGTATGTACCATTTGAAACAGGACAGTACCATTGTTTTCTGTCCTATTTAAAATAGTACATCTTGTCAGCCTATTACCCTCTGTTTTGAAATGTTTCTGGATTATGAATGGGATGCTGTGGATACTTAATATTTGATCACAGTATGTTCTTTGTCAAGATTGTTTTCGTTGTTCCAGGTTCCTTGCTTTTCTGTATGACTTTCAGAATTTATGTGCCAATTTCTGGTTTAAAAAAAAAAAAAGCTGATGTTTTGGTAGGGATTGCATTGAACTATGTATCGACCTGGGGAATATATGACATTTTAACAACATTAAGTCTTCTAATTCATGAACACAGGATGTCTTTCTATCTATTTAGATTTTTAATTTGTTCCAGTGATATTTTGTGATTTTCAGTGTACAACTCTTACGCTTCTTAGTTAAATTTATTCCTGAGTATTTCATTCTTTTTGATACTTTTGTAGATGAAATTGTCTTCTTAATTTCATTTTCAGATTACTTTTAATGTATAGAACTACAATTGATATTTGATTATTGATCTAGTACCCTGCAAACTTGCTGAACTCATTTATTAGTTCTAGTAGGATTTCTGTATATAGCATCATGTCACCACCTGGGTAGTGTGCCCTCATGAACCTGGAACCTCCCAAATGAGAGGTACACCCCGGGCATTTGCCGAACTGGGGGGACCTCCCACATGGGAAGCTTGCCCCAGCAGGAACCAAATGGGGGTGGGAAGCACATCCTAGTTCAGCATATGGGTCTGCACTGGCCGGGACCAGGACTCGATCCTCAGACCCTTGGGCTGCAATGTGAGTGCTCAACCCACTGAGCCATCCCGGCTTCTGCAGTGATACTTTTTTTGCAATAGGGTCATTGTTATTCAAAGTTCATGAAAACCTTATTTTTACTTTTTAATTTTTTTATCTGTTGTTAAACTGATATATTTCAAGACAATTAAATCTAACCTGCTTATTCTTTATTCCTCATGAATAGGCAGTATAGCCAATCAGATATTCCACCCAGTGATGTTTGACAAATGTACACAGATTCTGAAGAAGAGCTGGCCTCAGGAATATAACTTGAGTCGGAAAAGAAAGAAAGAACAGCCTACGAGCTCTCAGACTAATTCAAGAGGGCGTAGAAAAAGAGGAAAGCCACCTAGGAGAGAGGATATTGAGGTAAGAAGTAAGTAGAATTATCAAACATGTGTACCAACATGGGATTTTGAGTTAAGAATTAACTTTTTATTAAAATATGGTTTCAGACATAATGATTATAACCAAAAGGTCCTAGAGTAAGCTTGTCCAACCTGCGGCCTGTGGGCTGCATGCATCCCAGAACATCTTTGAATTCATCCCAACACAAATTCATAAACTAAAACACTGAAATTTTTTTTTTTTGCCATTTTTTTTTTTAGTTCATCAGCTATCATTAGTGTTAGTGTACTTTATGTGTGGCCCAATTCTTCTTCCAGTGTGGCCCAGGGAAGCCAAAAGGTTGGACACCTCTGTCCTAGAGGGTCATCAGCTCCCCAGTAGGACTAGGTTGCCTCTTGGGCTTCCTATACTACCAATAGTACATTTCTGCCTTGTCATCTTTCTGTCCTCTCCACCATTTCTTCCCAGGTGTGCTTGACAATTTACTAGCAGGTATATTTGCCACATTAAGTCATTTTCATTAGAGAGGGTGGTTGAAGTATCTTGAGGACTCAGGTCCATAAGAGTAAGAGTAACAATTCTAAATTCTTGGGCAATGAGACAGGATGGTAGAGGATCACTGATGTGATAATTTCTAAGTAACAATTCTTATTCTATTTGACGTACAAACATGGAGCTAGATAGTCATGGCGGTCATCTAGTCCAATGATTGATCACTGTGGCCGTGGAGACCTAGAGCAGCCAAGGAACCTGGTCAGTCATGCCATTTGAGTGACTCGGCAACCCTCTGGTGTTTCACTGGACTTGATTTGGGTAAATTGAAAATGATATGTGACAAAGTGTTAGGTATTATTATATAGTCACCTATGCGTTTCTTCATAATCTAGATGGATGAAATTATAGA
The DNA here is from genome assembly GCA_004027555.1 of Craseonycteris thonglongyai. Classification (NCBI taxonomy): domain Eukaryota; kingdom Metazoa; phylum Chordata; class Mammalia; order Chiroptera; family Craseonycteridae; genus Craseonycteris; species Craseonycteris thonglongyai. The sequence continues at coordinate 25,046 of PVKE010015177.1, forward strand.
AGAACAAGAAGATGAAGAGAATATTTGTTTTTCTGCCTGGGACCTTTGTCAAATTCGAAATGCCATCTTTCACCTTTTGAAGAATTTTTTAAGGCTTTTATCCAAGTTTTCTCTGAAAGAAAAGCCACAGTGTATACAGAATTGTATAGAGGTAAGTAAAAATTCCAAGAAATTTGGGGCAACTTCAAAAGGCACAGACTGGCTAATATTTAATGAGTAGGAAAACTCAGTTCTTTTCTTGCTATCTGTTTTCTAGGTCTTTGTGGCATTAACTAATTTTGAGCCAGTTCTTCATGAATTTCATATTACGGAAGCCGGGTGAGCTGTTACATCTTTCAGTGCTAAAATTTAAGTAGAGTATAGTAAATTTTGCTCCAGCAGAAACATAAATGCCATTTTATCTTAATTGGTACACGGATAGAATTTATTCATTTATTTATAGCTTGTAGGGTTAAGGGAATATTGCAAAGTAAAATCATATCTATTAACTAATTTTTGGCCTTTTATTTTTAGAAACCTTAACCAAGTAAAATCTATACCAGAGTTGGCCTATTATGGATTGTATTTACTGTGCACCCCAATTCATGGAGAAGGAGACAAGGTAACGATGACAAGGATCTAATTTAGTTAACTAGTTGAACTGAAAGCATGCAAATCATATAACGGAAAAACATTGGAAGCATTTGATGTAATACCATTTTTATTTAGTAGGCTATTTTCATGATCTTATATCATTTGTATAATAAGAATCATCGCCATTTCTATTTGTTGCCTATTCTTTTTAACCAAACTTATATCCAAATACTTGGTGGCCACAGCAGATTATTCTTAGGTTTCATACATAAAAAAATGGTTCCAGTATGATCTAGGTAAGAAGAGCAGATAAGCTACTGAACAGTGTTACTTATATAGAAATATTCACCAAATAGTTCTAAAAAGAATACAGTCAGAATTTTCAAGTTTCCTGTGGAAATTCATGTATGCTTCAGTAATTATTTTAGTATTTGTATTATTTTATTTTATTTCAGTTGATAGTTCTATAGAAGTAGTACTGGTTGTCATTCCTGTTAGCATTCATATATGAATTTTGACCCCCAAATTACCTTAACAGTATCACTACTCTAAACATTTAGTAGCATTATGATGCTACTAAACTTAGATGTCATTAATAAAACAAGATTTTGCGCACACACACACACACACAAAAGAAATGTGGCTTTTAGTGGCTGTGATACACTTAATTCCCAGGGACAGTAACATGGTGGTTAGGAAGGTTTGGGGTACTTGGGATAATGCACACCTGTGTTCAAATTCTGGTTCCACCACTCACTGTGTATCCTTGTGTGAGTTACTCAGCCTTGCAAAAGCCTCAGTTTTCTCATCTGGACAAAAGAGAATAAAAGGTTTTCCTTCCTCAGCTTTGTCAGGAGGATTAAATGAAACAGTGCCTGTCAGATGCTGAACACATGCCTGTTGTTTAGAAAACATTCCATATTTTTAAATGTATTGTATCATTATCATTTTTGTGTGCTTAACATGTGGATGTGATAGAATTTACACATGACATCCAGTAATGCTTTTTATTTCTATGCCATTTTTAACAAGTTAAAGTTAAGATGAATGGAAAAATTAATTCTTTTAAGGCCCACTGGGTCTCTAAAGATGTAGTATCTTTAAATTGTGGAGGTATTGAGTTGACATTAGACAATGTTGGTTTTACATGACTTTGGATAACTCTTTTATTATGTATAAACTGGAAGTAATAATATGAATAAAATGAAAATGCCCTGCTTTATGTAGTTGTTATGAGATTTAAGATTAACGAGTAAAATTTAGTAAAGTATATGAACATGTTTAATGTAATACCTGCCATATATTTGATTTTCTATAAATGTTTTGTTTGCTGGATGGATGAGTGAATTAACTGAGTAAATTAGATGCTATATTGGAAGGTGCTTTGTAATTTCAAGTGAGATACAAGTGTGAAGTATTATTCTAATTCCCCTTTTTCTATAAGGGATTATTAATAGCATTCTTTGCTATTTATAAATGACAGCTAATTCTCTTTCGCCCTAATTTCTGAGCTACAATATGAGAGGGTGGGGAGAGAAACTGGATGATATTTGGATCATTTTCTATAAGGAATGTTTTTACAGTTACATTGTATATTGACTACCTGGTAATTGTCTAGGAAATGCATCCCTCATGTTCAGTCCAAAACTGTGTCAATCTGACTTACCTTCCGACACTTGAAATGGTTTTCTCTGTTCTTTGAGGATTCTCTGTTATGCCTGGAACTAAATTTCCTTTTCTCTTCTAGGTTATCAGTTGCATTTTCCATCAAATACTAAATGTGATACTAATGTTGGAAGTGGGTGAAGGAGTGCATCGCGCCCCCCTTTCTATTACTTCATCTGCCATCAGTAGTAGGAACCAGGCAGTCCACTTTATCAGGTGACACACACGCAGCTTGGATTTTTCTCTGTCGCTTTCCCTTAGCCTTCTGGGCCCTGCACTCACCAAGCTTTCTGACACCTATGGAAACTCACATATTTCTGGCCTGTCTGTGGTTTGTGGGGTCAAAACAAAACACTTCATGGCACATCTGGTCTGTGTGGTCTGGGTCACTGCATTGGACCTTGTTGAAAGGATAAGGAACCTGTAGTCCATTGGCCAGCACTGGCCTCCTGCTTGGTTTCTTGTCAGCTCAGCAGCCTGGTAACAACAGTTGCTTCTCATCTATTTTATCATCATCATCGGCTTCAGTGTTGGCTGCTCGGCAAGTCTGCGTCTTTCTGGTCTTTTTCTGTTTCTGTCTCCTCTGAGTCTCTTTCCTTTTGTTCTTGCCACTTTTCCCTGATCTTCTCACTTTTTCTATTTCCTTCTCCCTGTAGAAAATACTTCCTTGACAAAAGAATAAAGTTGATTTTTCTTTTATAATAATCGGTAGACTAATTTTCTTCCTCATGAGTCACTTAGCTTCACCTAAAAAGTTCCATGTTTTAACTTTATTGGGAAAGACATACTTGCTGTCATTGGCTTTTTTCTTTCCCTCCTTTATTGAATATTTAGCATGCAGTGTGGAGGCGGTGAGAAACAGTGGTCAGTACGTATATGAGAGTATGTACATACCTGCAGTTATATACATAGTATACAGTGTAGTTGAAGATTTGAGAATGGTGGAATCCAGGTATAGACTGTCATCTGATCATTGAGCAATCATCTTCCTAAAAAATGTTTTAAACATTAAATAACTAAAATGTTTTCAGTGGAAACACTTGCTTTGGCTTTTCCAACAGAGTTCAGGATGTCCAGTTGCAATAGTATTCATTATATGGTGTAAATACACTTAACACTAAGAAGGGGTCAAATCTGGGCATCACATAATTTTTTCACTTGTGCAAGTTTGAAGAGGTACTGTTGTAAATGCATTGACGTACCGTAGTCACAGTTCACTGAGCTACCACAAGGTGGTGCCGTGTCTTAGTCTATTACCCCAAAAGGCTATATTTAGAGTCTTAATATGAAATTTAGTAAGTAGTCAAAGAGTCATGTGAAGATTGCACATTTGCTCCTCCTTCCCTGTAGCTATCTGCTTGACAGCAGCTCTTTGAAACTGCATGAGAAGTAGGGTGTAGTTCTCTGCTATAACTCTTTGTCTTCACTCATTATTCACACAAACTGCTTGCAATATGGGGGTGGATTGTTTTTAATATTTAAAATTTCTAAAACAGGTATAGTGGTTTTTGAGAAGAATCAAGGAAAATGACTATTTTATTGTAGTTATAGTAACATTGCAAACAGTGGATGTACTTTTTTTTTAATAGCTCACTTGTGGATGAACTAAAGGAAAATATATTCCCAGTTCTTCGTATCTTACTCCAGCACATCTGTGCCAAGGTACCATTTGCTATAATAATAATAATAGTATATAAAGGGAAATATGTTTGTTTTTGTTCTTAGGAATAAGTCTATATAGCTACTAAATACAGTTTTATTTAATATAGTGACTAGATGTTCTAGACAGTGTTCTTTTAGGAATAAAAAAGCCTTTTCATTTTGGAAATTTTCAAGTATGCAATTTTGTATCTCTTATGCCCCTAAAAGGTATAGCTCCCCCAACATTTGTGCTCACAAATTCCATCATATTCTTTCATACATAAATGTTTATATATATATATCTATAAAGGATGAGAACTCTGTAAAAACATAACTGCAGAATACTAACACCAAAAGAAATGCACAGGAATTCCTTAATATCACCAAATATCTAGTTAATGTTCAAATTCCTATGATTACGTCTTAAATTTTTGTAACAGTTTGGATAGAGGATTTTTAACTTGAACTCTGTGGATCCTAAGGGCCCATAATCTCTCTGCAAATTTATATTTCTGAGGAGAAGGCTCATAGATTTCTAATAGGTTAGTTTTCAAAGGGGTCTGAAACCTACAATGTGTTAGTCATTTCAGTAACACTTAAAGATCTCTGAACCAGTATTAAATTTTATATTCACTCTTCCACTTGTATTACATGTTTCATTATCTGGGTGGAAATTGGCTGGACAGCTTCTCACTGCTTGCATTTCAGGTGACAGATAAGTCTGAGTATCGGACCTATGCAGCTCAGTCCCTGGTTCAGCTGCTCAGCAAACTTCCTTGTGGGGAATATGCTACATTTATTGCCTGGCTTTACAGATATTCACGAAGTTCCAAGGTAAGAGATATACCTGCATAAAGTCTTTGTTCCTGGCTCTGCCACCTTCGAATGACAGCCAGATCTGAACATGTAAGGGATCCTTTGGTTTTTAATTCCTAGCTGATGGAGATTCTTATGATTTTGCTTTACCAGATTCCACACAGGATTTTTACTCTTGATGTTGCCTTAGCTCTGTTGGAACTGCCGGAAAGAGAGGCGGATAACACAGTCTCTTTGGAACATCAGAGGTTCTTAAAGCATAAGTTTTTGGTCCAGGACATTATGTTTGACCGTTGTTTAGACAAGGCCCCGACTGTCCGCAGCAAGGCGTTGTCCAGTTTTGCACACTGCTTGGAGTTGTCTACCACCAATGCGTCGGAGAGCATACTGGAATTTCTGGTTAACAGTAAGTGTAGTAACAGTCGTGTAATGGATCTAGTCTTGTGCTTGGCAAGAAATTGGAATACAAGGAAATCATTCTTTGGTGTAGCAAAAATAATAGATATTGGTATGATATACTTATATCCTTATAAACTTAATTTCAGTATATTTTATTATTGAATAAGTTTTTTGACAAACCTGTTACATTTGAAAGGACTTGTTAAGTATTTTACATATTCATGTTTCAGAGGTAAGATTGTTAGCTGCTTTTTTGTTGTTGAGTATTGGTTCCATTGGGCCTAAAGTTCATTTCAAATGCATACCCAAGGAGAGTATTATTGTTAGCAGTTTAGAATCAGTCTTCTCCTTAGGCCTAATTATTTTGATTTTTGATGCCTCTGTGAATATTTACTCAGGGTTTATAAAACTGACTTTTTTCCCCTCTTATCTATCTGCTTATTTTTTAGATTTTACAATTTCAGGAATCGAGAGCCACCCTGGTACTTTATTGAGAAATTCATCAGGTAATGGGTCAATATATTTTCAAATATTGAGTAATTGTCTTTTTATTTAATGGACTTGTTGGATATTTGAAATGTTTTTTCTAGCTCCCTATTTACCTATTGTAATATTGCACTTTTTTTCATCAAACAAATTGAAATCATTTCAATAATGATGTAGTAACTTAAATGTATAATATGCCATGCTTATATTATTATAAGGTATAACCAGTTTTTACCTTAATGACTGAGCTTTTTTTTCTTTCTTTTTTTTTTGAAGACTTTTCCTATCGGAAGCAGACACTTAACCCAAGTGGAAGCTCAGGGTTTGTAAATACAGACAGCCATGGAGACTCGGTTGGATCTAGGGGTATGTCACATTTTTATCACAGTCACATTGAGTAATAACTATTGGATACCATACAACTGTAAGTAGAGTCAAAAACCTTGGATTTTTTTTCTGATTAATTCACCTTGAATAATTGGAATAACTTATTTTTCTTAAAAGTGGAACATTTCTATTTTATTGTATCTATTTCTTTGCACACTATTTTGACATTGAATATTTTATATTAATTTCAGGTGCACAGCATAGTGCCATAGGTGTTAAACATTTATTTTATTACATCTTTAATTGATGTCCTTGGACTGTATTTCATTTTAATCAATGATAAAGATAAAGAATAAGCTATATTCCACTTATGTACTGAACCCTAGTATTTCTATAACACAAGAGAATATTAGCAAATATTTTATTTCCTTATTAAAGTCAGTTGTGTGAATTCTTAGGATTACCAATGAGAATAGGCCTAGTTACTAGAAAAAGTGCAGTTAGAGATTAAACTTGTTTAGAGAGCAGTCATCACAAAAAACGGAACTGATGAACAACACTGTGATATACCCTGTCTCATTCCTGTGTTTCTTTCCTCATCACTTTTTCTACCACATCACCTTGAGTTTGATTCACCTATCCCAGAGTCCAGATTTAATACATGGTAGGGAACTATGAGTCTAAGCTTCCACTAAAAAAGACAATTAAAAATTTAGGTTATAATTTCCCTTTAACAACAGAATGAACCTTTTTTTTTTCCTCCCAACACATGTTTTTTTATTTATTTTTTTTATTTTTATTTTTTTTACAGAGAGAGAGAAAGATACAGAGACAGAGAGAACTGAGCTGGGGGAACTCCCCAGTTCAGCACATGGGTCCTCATGGGCCGGGGCCGGGATTCAATCCTCGGTCCTCGGGATTCGATCCTTGGTCCCCGGGATTCGATCCTTGGTCCCCGGGATTCGATCCTCGGTCCCCAGCGCTACAAAGTGAGCACTTAACCCACTGAGCCATCCCGGCTTCCCCTGAACCATTTTTTAAAAAGTTTATTTTATTGTTTTTGACAGAGAGAGACAGAGGATGGACAGAGAGACGGTGGGGAGCCCAGAGCAGTCTCCCTAGTCGTACGTCATCAGTTTTTGACATGGTTTTGTTCCACACAGGTGTGCAGGGCTGTGCAAGTCAGGAACCAGGCCAAGGGCCTCTCGCATGGGAGACATGGGCTGAACAAGGGGGCGAGAACTGAACTGGGGGCCTCCTGCATGGGAAGCACACCCAATTTCAGCATATGGGTCTGCATGGGCCAGGGCCATGATTTGATCCTTGATTCCTGGGGCTGCAAAGCAAGCGCTTAACCCTCTGAGCCATCCTGGCTTCCCCAGAATGAACCATTTATAAATGGGATTATGAAGTCCTCTCTCTCATGGACTCTTAACACAGGATTCTGAACACAAGTGATAACCTGATCACTTTCATTGACTTAGTGTATCTCAGGGGTGGCCAACTTTTCTGTATATAAGATCTACTTTTTATCTTAAAAGTGTGTTGCGATCGACTTGTTGTCATAGGCGTAGTCTAAGGGGGAAGAAGGGGTGTGAAATGCATATTATGTTTATACACTGTGTTTCAGTATAAGGTGCATTCCAGCGAGGCATGGGTAGAGAAGTAAAATATATGTTCAAAACTATTTTTTATTTTTTAAATCACTTATTAAGTTTTCAAGATATAGGCTCATGAAGAAAATAAATTTCCAGACCCAACTTTTGATAGCAGCATTCCGTACATGCGGTACCTAAAAAATTCGATTTTCCGACACGTTTTCAAGATAGATTTTTACTAACTTAAAATGCAATTTAATTTTTTTATCAACTACAATGTATAAGTTGTACTATTTGTTTGTAAATATGAAAAAGTTATTATGAAAATGCACAGTATGGCTGATAATTTGATTTCAATATTTCACTTTCGCGGTTTTTTTTGGGCCAGGAAAATTTATCATGAAAGAATAATATGACTTACTTTTTGCTAATCTATCAATAGCTCACTAAGTACACCTCGTACTGAAATATAGATATACGGCTTATCTACCTATGTAAAAAACAACAACAATAATTATTTAAAGGGCCAAAAAACTCACGTCCAGGGGAATTAAAAGAACATGGATAATTATTAACAATATTTATTAATTCAAAGTAGCTATAGATAAAGACAGATTTAGAATTTACTTTGTTGCCTTAACATTAATGGGAAGATTGAGTTTGCATGTCTCTAACCAAGGAATCATAATTAGGTGTATATCCTGACAAAGATAATAATAATGAGTCTTCAGTATGGGAATCAGTCAGGACAAGAATGTTGTTTAGTCTTCGTTAGCTTCAAGTATGAAAATGCCGATGCACATAGGTATGTAGATCCGAAACAAGAATAGATATATTCACTACATTTGGTGATACTGGAATATTTTTCTCAGTTGACGTATTTCCAAAAATCTTCTTCAAATTTTCTGGCTTGTAAGATTAAGTCAGTTTGTAAAATTATAATTTCATTTTCTAATGCCTTTTGATCCATATGAAATATGTCTGAAATTTTTTGGCTAATGCGTTTCACACTTAAATCTTTTTTAAAAGGAAAAGATATAAATTCCACAATTTCTTTAATGTTTTCAAAATCCTGGACTCTTACCTCAAAATCTGCAATTACTTTTTGGATTTCCGCGACGTATTTGTCGATCTTATAATTAATATTTTTATGTTTTTGTAGGTTATCCGCCATATTTGGAAAATGATTCAGATTATTTTGTTGCAGATCTTCTATTAACAAAATAAATTTTGTTTTATATGCGTCTATGCAGCTGATCATATCAATTACTGTTTTATTTTTACCTTGTAATTC